>MU777115.1:3515-21194 GCA_026770625.1 Nicotiana glauca | reverse complement strand
AGGCATGGTGACGAGTATCTATACACCGGTGTCTAGCATGACCGTGGGTCCTTGTTTGTACTTATTATGATATTTTTGGGACTCTTCCATGCTAATTGATGAATTCTACATAATGTGAAGAGTATGAGGATTAGATATGAATTATGAATTCTTTGGAGCGTTGGCTCGAACGATAAAAATACTATTGAGTAAGAAATGAAAGAAATGGAAAGAGATATGATTAATCCTTTGCCGGGATTGTTTGAGTATATTGATTATCTTCCTTGCCGGAATGTGAAAGTTGTTATTGTTGCTCCCTTGCTGGGATTTAGCTGTTTATTTGTGTTTTCCCTTACTGGGATTATTTTGTGTATTATATATTATGAAATGGGATCGTGTGGCACGCCGACCACTTATATATTATGAAATGGGATCGTGTGGCACGCCGACCACTTATATATTATGAAATAGGATCGTGTGGCACGTCGACCACTTATATATTATGAAATGGGATCGTGTGGTACGCGACGACTTATATATTATGAAATGGGATCGAGTGGTACGCCTATCACATGACATTATGAAATGNGCACGCCTGCAACGAGAGGAAATTGAAACAAGTGAAAGTGGTTTGTTTTCCCTTATTCTGTGTTAGAAGGACTCAGATGTAGTTTTCTTGTTATTCTTGATATTCCGTTTTATCTGCTACCCCATAAGCATGTTCCCCTCCCAGTTATAATTGTTTACTTTCCACTATTATTTTGTTGTACTTGTATATATATCTGCACAGGTTATTCTGGTAGTTCGGTCTAGCCTCGTCACTACTTCGCCGGGGTTAGGCCAGGCACTTACCAGCACATGGGGTCGGTTGTGCTGATGCTACAAGATCCAGGAGCAACTTTTGGACCACAGTAGTAGTATACTGATCGGGAGCTGACTTCAGTCTAGGGACTTACGAGGTAGCCTAGCTGGCATTCGCAGGCTGAAGTCCCTTTCCATATTTTCAGTTTGTTTTCATTGTATCGAGACAGACATTATGTATTTTTCTATTCAGACTTATTTGTAGCACTCTTTAGTGGTTCGTGAGGTAGCGACTCCAGTCTTGGGTAGAGAAATATTAAACTTCTACATTTTGGGTTTTCAGTTATTTATGTTATAAAAGACTTCTGCTTCTATTTAAAGGTTTATTATTGGTATTACTGTTGTGCTATTATCCGGAAATATTTAAATACTTGGCTTGCCTAGCTCCAACAGTAGGAGCCATCATGACTCCCGATGGTAGAAAATCCGGGTCGTGACAGCCTTGGTCACTGATTATTACTCTAGGAGTCCCAAATCTAGTGAAGATATTTCTCTTAAGGAATTTGCACACAACTTTAGCATCATTCGTTGCTATTGAAATTGCCTCTATCCATTTTGAGACATAATCTACAGCTACCAAAATATATCGACATGACTGTGAGGAAGGAAATGGACCCATAGAATCTATACCCCAAATATCAAAGATTTCACATATGAGTATGGAATTTAAAGGCATTTCATCTCTTTTTGAAATATTACCTGCCCTTTGGCATTTGTCACATGTCAACACATATGATCTTGTATATTTGAACAAAGTAGGCCAATAGAATCCTGCTTCTAAAATCTTGGAAGCTGTTATGGTGGAACTGTGGTGTCCACCAACTGCTCCGTCATGGCAATGACTCAAAACATCTTTCATTTCTGCTTCTGGAACACATCTTCTCACAATATTATCTGCACAAAATTTAAACAAATAAGGATTCTCCCAGAAGTAATACCTAGCATCGGTCCTTACTTTCCTTTTTTGCTGCAGAGAAAACTCCTTTGGTATCCAATGTCCTACCAGATAATTAGCAATGTCATCAAACCAAGGTGCTTGTTTTGCAATTACAGAGATAGAAAAAATATGTTAATCTGGAAATTCTTCTTTGATTTCAACTGTCTCAACATGTGGCATTTTCAATCTAGATAAATGGTCATGTCACTTGATTTTCTGTTCCTTTCTTATCTTTTATTTCAAGAGCAAATTCTTGCAACAAAAGTATCCATTTTAGCAGTCTATGCCTTGCATCCTTTTTTGCCAATAGATATTTTAATGATGCATGATCAGTAAAAATAATGACCTTTGTTCCAATTAAATAAGAACGAAATTTATCAAAGGCAAATACTACCGCCAGTAGTTCTTTTTGTGTTGTAGCATAGTTTAATTGAGCTTCATTCAAAGTTCTATTGGCATAGTAAATTGGACGAAAGATGTTGTCCTTTCGCTGTCCTAAAACAGAACCAACAACAGTGTCACTTGCATCACACATAACTTCAAATGGTGAATTCCAATTTGGAGAAACAATAATTGGTGCTTTGGTCAATTTTTTCTTTAAAGAATCAAAGCTTTCTTGTAATTTTCAGAAAATTCAAACTGCGCATCTTTCATCAAAAAGATTTGTGAGAGGTTTTGAAATTTTTGAGAAATCTTTTATGAATCTCCTGTAAAAACCAGCATGTCCCAAAAAACTTCTAATGCCTTTCAAGTTTTGGGAGGGGGCAATCCTGCAATTAAATCAATTTTTGCTCTATCTACTTCTATTCCATTAGAAGTGATTTTGTACCCTAAAATAATTCCTTCTTTAACCATAAAATAACATTTTTTTCAATTTAAAATTAAATTTATCTCTTCACATCTTTCAAGTACAAGAGCCAAATTATTCAAATAATTTTTAAAAGTTTTTCCAAAAAGAGTAAAATCATCCATAAAGATTTCTAAAAAAAATTCTGTTATATCTGAAAAGATGGCGGACATGCAATGTTGAAAAGTAGTTGGTGCACTGCATAGCCCAAAAGGCGTTCTTCTATAAGCATATTTACCATGAGGACAAGTGAATGTTGTTTTATCTTGATCTTCAGGGGCTATTGAAATTTGGTTATAGCCAGAGTAACCATCAAGAAAACAGTAAAAACCATGACCTGCTACTCTTTCCAACATTTGATCAATAAAGGGTAAAGGAAAGTAATCCTTTCTGGTAGCATTATTTAATCGTCTGTAATCAATACAGACTCTCCATCCTGTGACTGTTCGGGTAGGTATGAGCATATTTTCATTTTTACAACAGTCATACTTCCTTTTTTGTACTACCTGTACTGAACTCACCCATGGACTGTCTGATTTTGGGTAAATGATACCAGCTGCCAAGAGTTTTACCACTTCTCTTTTCACAACTTCTTGCATTGCTGGATTTAGTCTCCTTTGTGGTTGAACAATTGGCTTGTAGTTTTCTTCCATCAGTATCATGTGTGTGCATATGGCTGGGCTGATTCCTTTGATATCTGAAATTGTCCAAACCAAAGCTTTTTTGTGTTCCTTCAGTACCTTGATCAACTGCAATTACTGTTCATCAGTCAACAAAGATGAAATAATTACTAGAAAAGATTCATTCTCAAGATAAACATATTTCAAATTAGAGGGTAGTGCTTTAAGTTTAGTTTTTGATTGAATTGTTTCTGATGTTGTATCTTCTCCCTCTTCTTCTTTTTCTAAGGTTTCAGCTTCTTTTCTAATTGTGGCATCCTCATCGTTAGTCGTGCTAGATTTTGCTAAACATTTTTCCAATAAATCTGAAAACAACTGATCATCTTTGTATTCATCTGCAAGATCATTAAGTAGGTCAATGGTAAAACAAGAAGATGATGAGTCATCATCAGGATATCTCATCATCTTTTGCATATCAAAAATTACTTTCTCCTTATCCACTCTCAAGATCAATTCTCTTTGATGTACATCTATTATGGCTCTTCCTGTAGCTAGAAAAGGTCTACCCAAAATAAGAGGTACATGAGTAGTTTCTTCCATTTACAGGACTATAAAGTCCACTGGGAATACAAACTTATCAACTCTAACAAGAACATTTTCAATGATTCATTTTGCCTTTTTCGTACTTTGATCAACTAACTGCAAAGAAACAATTGTATTTTTTATATCCCCAAGTTCCAACTTTTAAAAATTTGAAAAAGGCAGCAAATTGATTGATGCCCCAGAATCACACAAAGCTTTTTCAAAATGAGTTCCTCCTACAGTACAAGGAATAGTAAAACTACCTCGATCTCCAAGTTTTTGTGGAAGCTTGTTTTGTAAAATTGCACTATATTTTTCTGTTAGCTTAACCACAGAGGTTCCCTCAAGTTTTCTTTTGCTGGAAAGAATTTCTTTTAAAAACTTGGAATATGAAGGCATTTGGGTTAGAGCATCTGTGAAAGGAATATTTTTATACAATTGTTTCAAAATTTCCAAAAAGTTAGAAAATTATTGATCAAGTTTTTCTCTTCTAAATTTCTGTGGAAAAGGAATTGGCTCATCACTGGTATTTTCGTTACAATTTTGAGCACTCACTTTCTTTGTCCCTGATTCAGCTTTTTTCTTGCCATTATCAACAGTTTGATTCTGAGCTTGATCTTCTTTTAACTTACCTTCTCTATCAGGGTATGGATCATCAAGATTTTTACCTGATCGCAAGGTAATTGTTTTGACATGTTCTTTTGGATTTTTCTCTGTATTGTTGGGCAATGGTACCTAGATCTTTCCTAAAATTAAAGTGGCCAATTGACTTACTTAAATTTCCAAGTTTTTGAAAGCAGCATGTTGACTTTCCATCTTTTCGTCAGTTGTTTTGATGTACTTGTACATCAAGTCTTCCAAGGTTGGTGCCTATTGTTGTGGTCTAGGTTGATATGGCCTAAAATTTTATTGCATCCTATTTTGCCCTTGAAATCTAGGTGGTGCTTGTGTTGGTGGTTTCTGAAAACGTTGAGCATTTTCGGCTCCATTGGGATTACTCCATTGGAAACCAAGGTGTTTTTGAACCAGAGAATTACCATATTGGTAGTCCCGGTATCCAATCATGTTCACATGTTCTTCAACTTGATTGCTCGCTTGGCACTCATGGTTCTGATGATTTCCTATACAGATATCACAATTGTCAGACACAATATTTTGCTGAGAATTTACCTGAAAAGTATCAAACTTTTGAGTCAAAGAAGCAATTTGTTTTGACAAGGTTGTCAAAGCATCAGATTGGTTTATGGCTGCGGATTTTTTAAGGATAACTCTGTCAGATGGCCGTTGAACCGCATTTTCAGAAATCTCATTTAGTAAATGCAAAGCTTCTGCAGTGGTCTTTCCCATTATGGCACCTCCACTTGCAGCATCTATAAAATTTCTTGCTGATGGCTTTAAGCCATGATAAAAAATGTATAATTGCATGTGCTCAGGGATATAATGATGTGGACATTTTCTCAACATAGCTTTCAGTCTCTCCTTGTAACGACCCGACTGGTCGTTTTGCATTTTCGAACACCGTTCCCTTAAATAATACTTTTCGCACTTGCTTTAGCTAATTTATAACTTGCGAATATGGGTAGTTCGGAAGTTAGAAGAGTTTTGAACAAGAATAAGCCTAGTTGCTTCTTTAAGTCTCTTTAAAAAGGCCAAATTTGACCTCGGTCAATATTTTGAGAAAACGGACCCGGAATCGTGATTTGGCAATTTCTAAGGGTCCGTGAGAAAATATGGGACTTGGGCGTATGCCCGGAATCGAATTCTAAAGTCCCTAGCCCGAGTAGTGAATTTTTCTATGAAATTGTTAACTTAGAGTTTTAAGGAATTAAATAAACTAATAATCATTGATTTCTTAGGTATCGGGCTCGGATTTTAGTTCCGAAACTTGGTACAGGTCCGAAATATCAGTTAAGACTTACCCGTAAAATTCGGTGTCAATCCAAGTAGTTTAAGGACGTTTTGACCCGTTAGAAGGAAATTTAGAACCTGAAGATTCAATGATTTGATCCATTTGATTTTGGGGTTGATTCCTCAATTCAGCATTGTTTTGAGTGTTTCGAGGGTTCGAGTAGGTCCGCCTCGTGATTTCAGACTTGTCGGTGTATTCGGGTGGGGCTCGGGAGCCCCGAGCGTCAAATGGTCGAGGTTCGAGCGAAGTTAGAATTTGAAAATAACCAAGAATTGTTGCTTCTGTCATAACCGCTTCTGCGGCTCTTGGACCGCATAAGCGGTCGACAGATTGCAGAAGCGGCCTTGGGACTGCAGAAGCGGTCCCGCCTTTGCGAACCGTGGACCGCAGAAGCGGTCTTGCCCATCTTGCTTGGAACCACAGAAGCGGCTCAAATTCCGCCAATGCGGGACCGCAGAAGCGGAAACAGCTGGGCAGAAGGGTTCATTTAATTCGAACCCAAAGCCATTTCTATCATTTTCTCATCAACACTTAGGCGATTTTGGTGATTCCAAAGAGAAGGGTTCAACATAACATTGCAAGGTAAGTAATCCCCACTCACTTTTAGTTCAAATACATAAACATTAGGTAGATTTAACACAAAAAATTAAGTAAAATCAAGGGGTTAGAGCTACACCTAGGGTTTAATAAAAACTAAGATTAAATCATGTAATTTGCCATGTAATGAACTAGAAATCATATATTTGTGATCCTTAGGTGATAGAGAACAACTTTCTTCGAAAAATCTCGGAATCCGGGCACGTAGCCCCGGGGCCGGAATTTAGGAAACTTATGGGAAAGGTTGGGAAATCAATTAAATATTTAGAATTCTACCTTTTGAGCCTTTATTGACTAGTTCTTACTTCGTTTGGTTAGTTTGGGATCATTCGGCTTCGAATTAAGGACTTGGGCTCCTTCTTGGACTTTGGGAGTGCACTTTGGAGCGAGATGAGTCTCATTTCTAACCTTGTAAGAGGGAAATGTCCCCATAGGTATAATAATTAACCAAATTGCTATATATGCGGGGGCTACGTACGTACCAGGTGACGAGAGTCCGTGTGTGGCAACATTATGATAGTCCGGGTAGTCTAGGATCCTAAAGCATGTTATACGTGAAATATCTGTAACCTTGTTGGCTGTTGAATTGTTTAGATCCTAACAAGTTGGACTCTAAAATTCTAAAGGGATTCAATTTCATTTATTCTGGAATTATTAAAAGAGAATTGATTTGTACTTGGAAGAACATGTATTTTATGTGTACCTGCATCGCATGTACGATTCGCGACCGCGGTGGTTGTGATTTACATTTTATCGCATCGCACGTATGATTCGCGAGCGGGGTAATAGATGCATCTATGGTTCGAGCCGTTCGACCATCGGCAGTGCACATTTACTTTTCTGTTGGATCGGTCCGTACGTTCCTCGGTGGTTATTTGTATATGAGTTATCTAGCTTCTACTTGTGGTTAAAATTCCAGATTTGCTTAAATATTTGAATATGAATGGACACACTCTATGAGAGGTTAAAGAAATAATTTCTATTTCATACTTGGAAGATTTATAACTTGAGTTGTACCTGCTTGTTTAAATGATTCTCATTATTTCTTAACCTTAGTAAGTATCAAGTCGACCTCTCGTCTCTACTTCTTCGAGATTAGGCGGGATACTTATTGGGTACATATTGTTTATGTACTCATGCTACGCTTCTGTACTTAAATGTACAGGATTTGAGGCAGGTGGATCTGGACACTACTCTGGTGCGCATCAGTGAGCACCCTTGAGACCTCTACGGTGAGCTGCTTCTCCTTTATGCCGACCCGCAGCAGAAGAAGTCTTCCCCTCTATTTTTTTTTTGTTTTTGTCTATCCTGATTCAGACAGTAGGATAGTATATCATTCTTTTGTGTATATTCTACTAGTTGCCCGTAGCTTGTGACATCAAGTTCTGGCACACACGTTAGTAGACATTTATTTTTTGGGTTGTATAACTACATTTCTTACAGTGTTATCACTCTTGGCTTTAGACTTGTCTTTGAAAAATCTTTTATGCTTAGTTTTTGGTAAAGGTGAAAATGAGAACTTATTTATACTTCCGCTTTGGCTGGCCTGACAACGGAGTCGGGCTCCATCATGACCTATTATGGAAAATGGGTCGTGACACTCCCATGCTTGGTATACTGACTGTGTGTCAGTTTGCATAAAATTAGTAATGTCTTGCCTCATTTTAGTGGCTTTGGCTGGGGAAAAATATTTACTAAGAAAATTTTGAGTCATTTGGTCCCACGTTGTAATAGATCCTCTAGGTAAACTACGTAGCCATAATTTTGCTTATCCTTTTAAAGAGAAGGGAAACAAGCGTAGCTTAATTGCATCTGGTGAGACACCATTGTATTTTGCTGTTTCAACCAATTCAAGAAAATCTATCAAATGAGAATGAGGATCCTCACTGGCTTCTCCATTGAACACCTAATTTTGTTGTATGGCTTGAATTAAGCCAGTTCGGATTTCAAAGTTATTAGCGGCCATTGGTGGCCTTCTAACACTTGATTCACAGTCAAACTGATCTGTTCTGGCATAATCCCTTAGGATCATGTTTGCTGCCCTGGGGGCCACTTCATCAAATTGGTCCTCGGGAACAGGTGGGATTATTGGTGCAATTTGTGGTTGTGGTGGATCTTCCTCATGTTCCATATTTCTATGCGATGACGAAAGAGAGGTTGTTTTCTGTCCCTTTTTTCTTATCCGCAAAGATTTTTTAATTTCAGGATCGTATTCAACCAACTCCTTTGAAGAGGAGCGGGTCATATACTAGCAGCTATTCCTGAAAGAGAGAGAAGAACAAAAAAAAAAGAATGGTTTCTCAAATTAGTAAGTAGATAATTAATCTGAAGTAGACAATTGTCAATCCCCGACAACGGCGCAAAAAATTTGACGAGCTTTGGGCGTATGTAATTTTCTCGCTCACACTTGTCAAATTATAGTATAGTTTATAATATCGTCCACAGAGATTGGAGGATCTATGCTACAAATTCGTATTATCTAACCTACTATTTAAGAGAGTCTATTCGGTAAAAAAGGTTGAGTTTATAATCTACTTGAAAATAAGAACAATTGTTTTTGATTTTATAAGTTAAAAGAGTTGAGATTTTGTGCATCCACTTGATATAAGATTATAATGGAGTTTTAAAAAGTTTTATTTTCTATACCACACATTAATTGTCTCTTTTGATTAACAAATAATATTTCTACCACATGTCTTTTATTTAATTTTACCTCTTTCGATTGACATAATAAAACAAAAGACTCATTGTATTGACACAGAAAATAGCTTATCTTAAATGAGTACATCATATAAACATAAAGCCTCTTTCGATTAGCTTTAGTTAAATCCTCTAACTTGGCTAACTGATTTTTCTTCTTTCGAATGAAAACTCAAGAAATCAAGATAAAGAATTTAAGTAATTAAATATAATTACTTCAAAGTATCATACGAACATATCTAGCTATAACTATCTCTGTTTAATTCTTACTTCTTTCGATAGCAAAGATTAATACAAGAAATATTATAACATTTAATATGTGGATATGATAAAGTTGACTAATATATATTCATTACTTTTGATGTAAAAATTAACAAAGAAGTTCTCTCACTCAAGAATAATAAAAAGATCAAAATTTTCATTATAATAATATATCAAGCTTCTCCACTTATCTCAACTGAAAGAAAATTACTCTATGGAGAAAAATAGGAAAAGTTAAAAAGGTTAAAATTCTTACTATTTCTGAAAAGAAAATATACTTTCAAACTTAAAGATATGCCAAAGTTGTAAACTAAAATAGCTTCTTTCTCTCTCGCTGCCCTTTCTACTGCAAGTCATGCCTCTTTTTATAGGAAAAGAAAACCATAAACTTCGAGGATGTTATCCTCGGTTTGGGGATGCGATTCTTCGTCTTCAACGCCAATAAGACTTACCCGTAAAATTCGGTGTCAATCCGAGTAGTTTAAGGGCGTTTTGACACGTTAGAAGGAAATTTAGAACTTGAAGATTCAACAATTTGATCCATTTGGTTTTGGGGTTGATTCCTCAATTCAGTGCTGTTTTGAGTGTTTCGAAGGTTCGAGTAGGTCCGCCTCATAATTTCAGACTTGTCGGTATATTCGGATGGAGCTCGAAAGCCCCGAGCGTCAAATGGTCGAGGTTCGAGCGAAGTTAGAATTTGAAAAGAACCAAGAACTGCTGCTTCTATCATAACCGCTTCTGCGTCTCTTGGACCGCAGAAGCGGTTGACAGATCGCAGAAGCGAAAAGGGCTCAGGTGTGGGAGAACCGCAGAAGCGGCCTTGGGACCGCAGAAGTGGTCCCGCCTTTGCGAACCATGGACCGCAAAAGCGGTCTTGCCCATCTTACTTGGAACCGCAGAAGCGGCTCAAATTTTGCCGATGCGGGACTGCAGAAGCGGTCCCCTTGACCGTAGAAGCGGAAATAGCTGGGCAGAAGGGTTCATTTAATTCGAACCCAAAGTCATTTCTATCATTTTCTCATCAACACTTAGGTGATTTTGGTGATTCCAAAGAGGAGGGTTCAACATAACATTGCAAGGTAAGTAATCCCCACTCACTTTTAGTTCAAATACATAAACATTAGAAAGATTTAACACTAAAAATTAAGTAAAATCAAGGGGTTAGATCTAGACCTAGGATTTAATAAAAACTAAGATTAAATGATGTAATTTTCCATGTAATGAACTAGAAATCATATATTTATGATCCTTAGATGATAGAGAACAACTTCCTTCGAAAAATCTCGGAATCCGGGCACGTGGGTCCGGGGCCAAAATTTAGAAAACTTATGGGAAAGGTTGGTAAATCACTTAAATAGTTAGAATTCAACCTTGTGAGCCTTTATTGACTAGTTCTTATTTCATTTGGTTAGTTTGGGATCATTCGGCTTCGAATTAAGGACTTGGGCTCGTTATTGGACTTTGGGAGTGCACTTTGGGGCGAGGTGAGTCTCCTTTCTAACCTTGTAAGAGGGAAATGTCCCCATAAGTATAATAATTAACCAAGTTGCTTTATATGCGGGGGCTACGTACGTACCAAGTGACGAGAGTCCATGCGTAGCGACTTTATGACAGTCTGGGTAGTCTAGGATCCTAAAGCATGTTATACGTGAAATATCTGTAACCTTGTTGGCTATTGAATTGTTTAGATCCTAACGAGTTGGACTCTAAAATTCTAAAGGGATTCAATTTCATTTATTCTGGAATTATTAAAAGAGAATTGATTTGTACTTGAAAGAACATGTATATTATGTGTACCTGCATCGCATGTATGATTCGCGATCGGGGTGGTTGTAATTTACATATTATCGCGTCGCACGTATGAGTCGCGAGCGGGGTAATAGATTCATCTATGGTTCGAGTCGTTCGACCCTCGGCAATGCACATTTACTTTTCTGTTGGATCGGGCCGTTTCTTGGTGGTGATTTGTATGAGTTATCTAGCTTCTACTTGTGGTTAAAATTCCAGATTTGCTTATATATTTGAATATGAATGGACAAACTCTATGAGGGGTTAAAGAAAGAATTTCTATTTCATACTTGGAAGATTTATGACTTGAGTTGTATCTGCTTGTTTAAATGATTCTCATTATTTCTTGACCTTAGTAAGTATCAAGTCGACCTCTCGTCTCTACTTCTTCGAGATTAGGCAGGATACTTATTGGGTACATGTTGTTTATGTACTCATGCTACGCTTCTGTACTTAAATGTATAGTATTTGAGGCAGGTGGATCTGGACACTACTCTGGTGCGCACCAGTGAGCACCCTTGAGACCTCTACGGTGAGCTGCTTCTGCTTTATGCCGATCCACAGCCGAAGAAGTCTTTCCCTGTATTTTTTTGTGTTTCTGTCTATCCTGATTCAGACAGTAGGATAGTATATCATTCTTTTGTGTATATTCTACTAGTTGCCCGTAGCTTGTGACACCAGGTTCTGGCACACACGTTAGTAGACATTCATTTTTTGGGTTGTATAACTACATTTCTTACAGTGTTATCACTCTTGGCTTTAGCATTGTCTTTGAAAAATCTTTTATGCTTAGTTCTTGGTAAAGGTAAAAATGAGAACTTATTTATACTTCCGCGTAGGTTGGCCTGACAATGGAGTCGGGCACCATCATGACCTATTATGGAAAAATGGGTCGCGACAACATGGTATCAGAGCACTAGTTTCACGTAGGTCTCATAATGTTACGGGCAAAACCTAATAGAGTCTTGTAGATCGGTACGGAGACGTTTGTATTTATCTTCGAGAGGCTATAGGGTGTTAGGAAAGACTACTCTTGTTCATTTTCCATCGTGCAGTGGTCAGTATACTAAATTTCCTCTTTTATTCTCTCACAGATGGTGAGGACTCGTACCGTCGATGTTTCAGACCTGGGAGGAGATTCTTCCCCCGTTGCTAGAGGCCGAGGTAGAGGCCAGGGGAGGGCACCGGCCCGCGGTAGGGGATGAGGGCATCCGAGAGTGATTCCAGTTGCACCACCAGCGGATCCTTCGAGGGATCCGGTCATTGACGAGCAGGGCGAGGTGCCCGCAGCAGAGCCTACCCCGGTTGATTTCATGACAGCACCGGGATTTCAAGAGGTCATGGGCCGCATGCTTCGGTTCATGGATACTATGACTCAGGCTGGTTTATTTCCAGTAGATCCAGCTACCTCACAGGCAGGAGGGGAAGCACAAACTCCTACTGCCCATGCTCCAGGTCATACAGCCGTAGTTTATCAGACTCCGGGTGCACTACCCACAGATGGGGTTCAGCCAGTTGCTGCAGTGGCACCCCAACCCAGGCCAGCTGTGGACGGCGATCCGCAGAAGTTACTAGACAGATGGACTAGACTTCACCCTCCATTCTTCGGGGGTGAACGTCATGAGGATGCCCAGGACTTCATTGACAGGTGCAGGGACAGACTGCACAACATGAGGATATTGGAGTCACATGGAGTCGACTTCACTACTTTTCAGCTTGAGGGCAGGGCCCGTAGATGGTGGCAGTCCTATGCACATAGCAGGCCAGCAAATTCTCCTCCCTTCACCCGGGGTCAGTTCACTCAATTATTCCTTGATCGTTACATTCCACCTTCTGAGAAGTAGGAGCTACGTCATCAGTTTGAGCATCTAGAGTAGTGTCAGATGTTAGTGATTAATTATGAGGTGAGGTTCTCAGAGCTGTCCTGCCATGCACTCATAATACTCCCCACAGAGACAGATAGAGTGCGTAGATTTGTTGCGGGATTACACCCTACTATCTGATCTGGTATGGACCGAGAGGTAGAGATGGGCACCGGGTACCAGCTAGTGATTGAGATCGCCCGCAGGATTGAGGGCTACCGTATGAGAGGTAGAGAGCAGATGCAGCAGGACAAGAGGGCCAGATTCTCCGGAGAGTTCAGAGGTTCCCCAGCTAGGGGTAGAGGTTAGTTTGGGAGGGGTCAGCCTAGCAGGCCCCCATACTCAGCACCACTACTCCCTCCCCGAGGTTCTCCAGCAAGGCCTTATTTTAGTGCGATGCCGGAGAGTTCTTACCGCCCACCAGCCATTCAGGGTCCTTCCGGCGGGTATTCTGGTTATTTGAGTTCTTCCAGTGCTCACTCTAGCGCCACACCAGAGAGTTTATATCGCCCATCGGCCATCCAGGGTTCTTCTAGTGGGTATTCAGGTTAGCAGGCTCAGACTTCAGGGCATCAGGCTATGGTACCGAGAGGGTGTTACGAGTGTGGAGATCCAAGTCATATGAAGAGGACTTGTCCCAGACTTCGGGACAAGGCGGTGCAACAGGGTCAGCAGTCCATGGTTCCAGCACCAGGTGCCCAGCCATCTAGAGGTGGAGGGCAGACTGGTAGAGGACGTCCCAGAGGTGGAGGCCAGACAGGGAGAGGTCAGCCAGCTACTACTCTGCCAGGTGGAGGCCAGACCGCCGGTGCTCCGGCTAGATTCTATGCTCTTCCAGCTAGGCCAGATGCATTGGCCTCAGATGCCGTCATCACAGGTATTATTCCCGTCAGCGGTAGGGGTGCTTCAGTATTATTTGATCCACGGTCTACTTATTCATAGGTGTCATCTCTGTTTGCTCGATTCCTGGTCACTTCTCCTAAGCCTTTGGATGTTTCTGTTCATGTGTCCACTCGTGTGGGTGATTCTGTGGTTGTGGACCGGATCTACTGGTTGTGTGTGGTTACTTTCTGTGGTTTTGAGACTAGAGCAGATCTTCTGTTGCACGATATGATCAATTTTGAGGTTATTCTGGGCATGGATTGGCTATCTCCATATCACGTCGTTCTAGATTGCCATGCCAAGACTGTTTCACTAACGATGCCAGGGTTGCCGAGATTGGAGTGGAAGGGTTCCACAGTTGATGCGCCTAGCAGGGTTATCTCTTTCCTGAAGGCTTAGTGCATGGTTGGTAAAGGGTGTTTGGCTTATTTAGCTTATGTGCGCGACACCACAGCAGAGTCTCCGACGATTGATTCTGTGCCAGTAGTCCGAGAGTTCGCCGATGTTTTTCCTTCTGATCTTCCTGGCATGCCTCCGGATCGTGACATTGATTTCTGTATTGATTTGGCTCCAGGCACTCAGCCTATATCTATCTCACCATACAGTATGGCTCCTAAGGAGCTGAAAGAGCTGAAAGAGCAATTGGAGGAGTTGTTAGCGAAGGGGTTTGTTAGGCCTAGTGTATCGCCTTGGGGTGCACCAGTGCTATTTGTGAAGAAGAGGGATGGGACTATGCGGATGTGCATTGATTACTGCCAGTTGAACAAAGTCACCATCAAGAACAAGTATCCATTGCCCCGTATTGATGATTTGTTTGACCAGCTGCAGGGTGCTAGGGTGTTCTCTAAGATTGACTTGAGGTCAGGGTATCATCAGCTGAAGATTCGGGATTTAGATGTTCCGAAGACTGCATTCAGGACTAGGTATGGCCACTACAAGTTTCTGGTGATGTCCTTTGGCTTGACTAATGCTCCAGCGGCATTTATGGACCTGATGAATAGGGTGTTCAGGCCTTATATTGATTCTTTTGTCATCGTCTTCATTGATGACATCTTGATATACTCAAGTAGTCTGGGGGAGCACGGGCAGCATTTGAGAGTAGTGCTTCAGACCTTGCGAGAGCAGCAGCTTTATGCTAAGTTCTCCAAGTGTGAGTTTTGGCTAGATTCAGTCGCATTCTTGGGGCATGTAGTGTCAGTAGAGGGTATTAAAGTGGATCCCAAGAAGATTGAGGCAATTCAGAGTTGGCCACGTCCTACTTCCGTGACCGAGATCAAGAGCTTCTTGGGGTTAGCAAGTTACTACCAGCGATTCGTGCAAGGCTTTTCATCTATTGCATCACCTCTGACCAGATTGACCAAAAAGGGTGCCCCATTCTGTTGGTCCGATGATTGTGAGGAGAGCTTCCAGAAGCTCAAGACGGCTTTGACCACGGCACCAATTCTTGTATTGCCTTCCGATTTAGGGATGTATACGGTATATTGCGATGCTTCCCACATTGGTTTGGGATGTGTACTGATGCAGGGGGGACGAGTTATTGTTTATGCTTCACGTCAGCTGAAGGTTCATGAGAAGAATTACCATGTGCATGATCTAGAGTTGGTGGCGATTGTTCACGCTCTTAAGATATGGATACATTATTTGTATGGGGTGTCATGTAAGGTTTATACAGACCATCGCAGCTTGCAGCACTTGTTCAGGCAGAGGGATCTTAATTTGAGGCAGCGCAGGTGACTTGAGTTACTAAAGGATTATGAAATCACCATTCTTTATCATCCAGGCAAGGCGAATGTGGTCGCGGATGCCTTGAGCAGGAAGGCGAAGAGCATGGGTAGCTTGGCATTCATTCCTGCTGAGATGAGACCATTAGCTTTGGACATTCAGTCTTTAGCTAACAGACTTGTGAGATCGGACATTTTGGAGCCCAGCCGAGTTCTAGCATGTGTGGTTGCTCAGTCTTTGTTATCGGGGCAGATTAAGGCCCGACAGTTTGATGATCCACATTTGGAGGTCCTCAGAGAGACGGTACTTCAGAGAGGTGCCAAGGAGATTTCTATTGGCGAGCATGGTGTGCTACGGCTTCCGGACCGTGTATGTGTTCCTAATGTTGATGGATTGAGGGAGAGGATTCTAGAGGAGGCACACAGTTCGAGGTACTCCATTCATTCGGGTGCCACGAAGATATATCGTGACTTGAGACAGCATTACTGGTGGTGGAGGATGAAAAAGGACATTGTTAAGTATTGTGAGCACGTGATTTTTGCCCTAAGCAAATTATTCCTAAAATCCAAACAAAATAATTTTTCTTTATTTTACAATTTTTGTTGATGTTTTTGCATTTTTGTGTTAATTAGATGCATAATAATTCATATTAAAAAATACAAAAAATATGCATATGCATTAGAATTTTTAATTTCATAAATTCATTGCGGAACAATTTAAGGAAAAATAAAAAAATAGCATTTTAGTATTTTAATTGGAAATTGCTATAAAATAGTTAATAATAAATTTTAGAATTTAATTAGTTTTAGTTTAACAATTTAATAAAATCAGAAAAAAATAATATATAAATCTAAAAAAAAATACAAAGTAAAAATACAAAATAAAAATGGAAATAAATGCAATAAAAAGAAAACAAAAAGAAAAAAAACAAGTAAATAAATTTTGGGCCAAATGTTCCAGCTCAAAGCAAAATACTCACGCCCAGGCCCCAAATTATTCCCTGCCCGGTCTGCCCCCGCCTAGCCAAACGACGCCGCTTAAAGGTATTTGATCCCAGCCCTTGATCATGTGGATCCAACGGTTGTGTGGCCTGATTTCATTAAATAAAACGACGTCGTATAGTGCCAAAGGAATCTGAGCCGTCAAAATACTTTAATCCAACGGTTTGGGGTCAATCATTATGCTTTTAATATATCATATACACAATTAAAATATCAGAAAACATTTTCACCCTTTTCATCTTTCTCTTGCCCTCAGCCGCCATAGTTTCCCCTGTTAACCCACCGGAACCCTACCGGCAGGAAACGACACTTCTACCAATCTCCCTAGAAATTACCCCACATAACCACCATAAGCCCCTGATTCCACCCCTCTACTCCGTTTCTTTCAAACATAGCCCCATCTGTTCGAATATCCCATTTTGTTTCGCCGGAACCCTAATTCCGGCAAACACTACCTTACCCAATCCAGCCCAAAATTATACCAAATCACCGTCTTGCCTCCCTCTACATGATTCTGAAGATCTTGAACTTCAAATTCAACTAGAACGCCTCAAAAAGTAAGTCTGAAGTTCTCCGGTGAAGCAAAGTTCACAAAAAATGCCACAAGACGCCTGTTTTTTTTTCTGTTAGGGTTTATCTTCTAATTTCTGTATAAGTATTTTAGGTTTAAAATTGGATATTGTTAGGTTTTTAACAATTAGTAAATAGATTCTGATTAATTTCGTTTAAGAAAATAAATTTGACATCAAATAGAATTTAATTAGATTTTGTTTGCAGAAATTTCTTTAATTGTTTTTGTTTGTTAATATTTGATAAGGATTGGTTATAACTGTTGATTTTGATAATTGTTAGTCAGTGTTAATTTTGGATAATTGTTAGTCAGTGTTAATAATTAGTTTGATTACTTAGGATTAATTGACGTTAGTTAGCATTTGGTTATAGCTGTTGTCATGACCCCAAATCCGGTCGTGATGGCGCCCAACACAACTGCTGGCAAGCCCGACCAATTTCACTCTCAACCCGAGCATAAAACTCAAAACCGTTTGTTTGAAAATCATTAACAGCATTTAAACTAGAAGCATAACTGAAAGATAGAAATAAATCCAAAAATCAACAATGCTGAACAACCTC
>MU777114.1:0-12694 GCA_026770625.1 Nicotiana glauca | reverse complement strand
AGAAACTAGGAAGAAATAGGGATCAATAATCACAGCAAACAGCAAGTTGTTAAACACAGCTTCAGCACCCAAATCCAGACCAAGTAGAACAACAATCAACAGATAAAGTGCCAAATGCAGGAGAATCACAGCTTGAAGTTGAGTCGGAATCAATGGAACAGTAATATTGCAGGATTTTGAGAAATTTTCTAAAGATGAAAACTATGAATTTCGAAATTACAGAGATATAGAAGTATTTTTGTTTTCAGATTCTCCGAATTTCCAAAAAAAAAAACCTTTTTTCAAAGTGGCCTAATGCGGCCTATTTATAGAACAAAAATGGGAGGGAAATTTGAATTTAATATTCTCATTTTAACCCCCCTTCTTATGATTCATTTATCAGATAACTACACTTATTTTATTTAAAAATGCACTAGAACCCCTTCTAGAGGGTTCCAGTGGCATCTACCCTATTCCATAACCCTTAATTGTCTAAACTGCCCTCATTTGCTTTCAATTCTCACCCAATTGCCCTTTTGTTATGCCCATAATACCCTTTACCCTTTACATAATTACCCGTGAACCAAGCAGGATTCCCAAATATACCCTCACCCCTTTAGATTTATTACAGCGTACCTATTAACCTTCCCTAAATTAAACCCTACATTTTATCTTATTTACCCTTTAACCCCCCCTGTATTAATCAGATACACAGAAGTCAAAGTCAAAAAATCTTAACTGATTCACAAAATTAAACAAATACCCATCACTTTTAACAGATAAAACCCAGATCAGAAACAAGTAATCAACTAATGAGATTCAAAAGAGCACATAAACAGATATAGAATCTAATTAACAGAAAATAAGTTACTAATCAGGTTTTAATAATTAAAAGACCCTAAAATCTAAGTACAACAATTAAAACCTATGATTTTATCAAGAACTATTCAAAGAAGGGAGTCAGTAGTCATGCAATCATCAAAACGCAAGAGATTTAGATACTTAGCTTTCTTTTTCCTTCTTTTATTTTTCTCTTCTTTCTTTCTTTCTTCTGTTTTTCCTTTTCTTTATTTTTCTTGATTTTCCAGAACCTTTGAAACTCTGGATGTCGTTTCTTGGTGTTTTTGTTCTCAAGCAGACTGTTGAATCTATTTTTATTAAAAAGATTCTCAAACTAGATGTTCCGGGGTATCTCAGAGTGGTTCTTGGAAAAAGTGTTAGCCGTAGTAGGGTTCCGGCGACACCTTCTGAAATATTCGAGGGTTTCTGGGTTTATTCGAAGAAAGCTAATTAGATAGGGTGAAAGAGGAGATGGAGGAGGTTAGACGGTGTTAATGGTGGGTTCTGAATCAAAAGTGGTGCTCGCCGGAGTAGGGTTCCGGCGACACCTTTTGAAATATTCGAAGGTTTCGAGGGGTCTTTGAAGAAAACTAGTTAGATGGGGTGAAAGAGGAGATGGAGGAGGTTAGACGGTGTAAAAGGTGGATTCATCAGAGATGGTGGTGTTCCTCGCCAGTAGGTTTCCGGCGGGTGTTTGAGAGAAACCTAGGGCGGCTAGGGTTTTCCATTGAAGACGAAGGGATATGAAATGAGGGTGTATGTAACGTTTGGTATATTTAAAAACCTTTGAAGATATGAGACCGTTGGATCTAATGAACCAATGACTCAGATTTAATTCCCCTCTATACGACACCGTTCCATTTAAGTGGCCCTTAAATCGTGACCGTTGGATGGATTAGATCAACGGCTCTGCTTGATTTCATTACACGACGCCGTTTCATTCAAGTAATGGCCATCATTCCTGGCCGTTTGATCAAAGCTTTCGACGGTCCAGATCTAATATCATCTAAACGATGTCGTTTTAACTTGTACATGGGCAGACCGGGTTTGGTCTCTTTAGGCCTGGGCGGGTATTTAACAATTGGGCCATTATTTGTATTAGCCCAGATTTTGTATTGTATTTTTTGTATTTTTGTATTTATTTCCTTTCTACATTTTGTATTTTCCTTTTGTATTTTATTTTCTTTCCAATTTTCCTTGTATTTTCTTTTTCCTCAAGTTTTCTCATTTTTACTGAATTTAAAAAAAGTAATTAATTTCTATTTTTATAGTATTTTCTAATTAAGAACAAGTAAATGCGTATTTTGATTTTCTTTAATTCGTTTTCAACAATCACAAAAATTGTAAAAGTAAAATCCTGGTATTTCTACCTATTTTATGAATTATTATTATGCACACAATTAACACAAAATGCCACAAAATTATTTAAAATTATTTTGCTTATATTTTGGGAATGATTTTCTTAGGGCAAAAATCACATGCTCACATGCCCGGCTCAACTTTCTCCGTATGCGTACAATCTATTTCTTATGCTCATCAAATATACAGAGCTGGCCGGCCGAGGAATTTCCCTAGGGCACATGCTCCACATCTTCTCCCCTCATTTTCTTTGGGGTACGATAATTCATATGTGTCATCGAGGAACCAGAATTTTGGTGGTGAAGATGGGCGATAAGGACAATCGCCGCTTTTGGGAAAGCTACTTCTATGTGCAGACAGAGCACCTTGTGGCGAACTTGGCAAGATTTCTAGAGACGTGGAACTTCGCTCGTAAGTTTTCCCTTGTGATTTTTTCTTAAGATGGTCGTCGATCATCTTTCTTTTAGCGACTTTGCTGAGGACTTGTTTTTTCGTTTGCTTTTGTAACCGAGAGACTACTTCCCCCACTAGTTGCCGATATTCGCGAATGGGAGTGCAATTCTACCCACACGTCGGCGATTCGTGGGTGGGAGCCTTTCCATGAGATTTTTGGGCGTAAGCCTCTTACTAGTGATGCCACACCCCAATCCTCGGTGAGCACAACCAGCGTGCAACCGAGTGAACACGGTCGAGCAAGCCTATCCAGCCTTTCCTACCCAGCTCATCCATAATCCGAAGAACTAATGCATCACCAATTGTTAAACACGGGATATATATATATATATATATATAAAAACATTGCTAGTTCATTTTCACTTAAACACAATACTCCATAGTTAAGTTTCCAAAAGTACGTACAGTTGACAATCTAGTAGAGAATAGTTTCGAAGTACAAAGTGATCCAAGGACCACCCCGACACCCATACATGACCCACATAAATGTCTGCGGAGATTCTAAGGTTACAAAAGAACAATATGACAATGTTGGCAACCCCGACTATACCTGAAAATATGGAAATTTATACAAAAGAGATCTGCATAACCACTGAGAGAAATGGGGGCTCACCAAGACTGCTGTGAGGAGAGAAAGAGAGCACCACTATCTGTGATTGGCGCTATCTGCGATGGAACTACCAACATCCATTCAAAGATGTAGCGCCCCGGCAAATGGGACATTAGTACTGTCGAATAGTAATAGTATGTAAGGCAAACACAAATCTTAATTGGATGAACGGTGAGCAAATAAAAGGCAATTATAAAATCAACATGTACTTCACAGGATTACAAGGAAACACCAAATATGGTTCACATAGTTCCGGTGAAATCTTTCCATCTCTTTAGGTTAATAATCTTTATTGTCAAGCGCCACAACCCATAATACCACTGCGTTTTACACGAATTCCGGTCTCGGCCCGACCGTCTAAACCATCCCAAGTGAGATATATCCAAATCCACAATGATAATCAGAAATCCAACATAAATGCCACCATGTGTACAATTTGGCCTCCGATCTCGGTCCGATCTGCTAAGCCATCTCACTTGAGACATAACCTCTTTCAATTATTCCTTGATTCATATTTGATTCATATTTCTTTCCATTTTTCCATTACATGGCACAAACACCCCCATTAATTAAGTAGTTCTTGGCACTTGGACACATTTTTATAATTCAAGTCTTCCCCTTTTATCATTTGTTGAAATAAATTCATCACTCATGACGACAAGTGCTATCATATTAGGCATGTGCACAAAAGGGGAAAAAAGGACACTTGGAGAAAATAATCACATATTCAACTATCATGATTCCAGGGTAAACACTTAGAACAAATTTGGAACAAAATCTTTCAACCCAACACATTAAGGCAATCCATCTAGTTGATCAACTCGGAACTCACACCAATTATTCAGACACCAAGAGTTCTACATTAAGAAGAAGAGGGTTAATCATACATACCTTAATTGAGTCTTTCCCTAATTCTTACGATAAGTTCCGGAACCTTTAGCACCTTCAATCTATTTAACAATGTAGCACAATTTTTAAACTCATTATTAGGAAATTGATAATAGCCCCAGATCATTTGAGCATTCTATCAAATATTATGTGTTAGAGCCTTATGTCTCCTTTGAGGTGGAAGATTCCCCCAACCCATTCCCCATTCTTTCTTATCTTTGCTTTAGCACTCCCCCATATACCTTAGGATCACATGAATGCAAGGTAACCACCCTAATCCCCATGAATTACCTCACTAACGGTCCCTTTTAGCTACAATATGCAATTGAGAGCTTGGGTGATAGAAGCTCACCTCTTGGAAGGGAGACCTAGGAGCCTTGATTGCTAATCTTCAAGATGTTTAGACCAAGATTTGATAAACCATTGATGGAGACCCCTTCCCCCCTCTTTGATCCTTCTCCCTCACTCTAATTATCAGAGAAAATGTGTTAAAAATGGCCTAAGGGGGTGTTTTAATGGGATAGGGGTCGGGTTTTAAATTAAGAAAATGGGTGCCCCCATGCAGGTTTGCGGTCGCATAATGGTTATGTGGCCCGCAAGGTGACCGCAGAAAGGGCCTTACAAAGTTGAGCTTTCTGACTGTGTATGCGACCGATATGCAGTCCGCATCCTATTCTGCGGTCACACAATGCACTACATAACTTCCCTTTGCAAAAGTTCATGGAAGATATACGATCAACATGAATTGGACTTACCATGGGTTGGACTTACCATGCCCGTTGGGATACCGAGACCGAGTCCCAGTCCGATATGAGCAAACAATAAGGGAAAAATGTCATACTTAGTTCATAAATCACCCAGTGCACGTGGGTATGAAAACCCATGAATTACCTCACTAACGGTCCCTTTTAGCTACAATATGCAATTGAGAGCTTGGGTGATAGAAGCTCACCTCTTGGAAGTGAGACCTAGGTGCCTTGATTGCTAATCTTCAATATGTTTAGGCCAAGATTTCATAAACCATTAATGGAGACCCCTTCCCCTCTGTTTGATCCTCCTCCCTCACTCTAGTTATCAGAGAAAATATGTCGAAAATGGCCTAAGGGGGTGTTTTAATGTGATGGGGGTCGGGTTTTAAATTAAGAAAATGGGTGCCCCGACACAGGTTTGCGGTCGCATATGCAACCGTATAATGGTTATGCAGCCTGTAAAGTGACTGCAGAAAGGGCCTTAGGAAGTTGGGCTTTCTAACTGTGTATGCGACCGGTATGCGGTCCGCATACCTATTCTATTGTTGTATAATGCACCGCAGAACTTCCCTTCGCAAAAGTTTAGGGCAGATATGCGATCAACATGTGGCCCGCATAGCGATTATGCGATCGCATAATTGGGCTGCATAACTATCCTAAAAATTGGCCAACTTTCAATTGCACTTTGCGGCCATTATGCGGTCCGTAAAGTGATTATGTGGCCACATAATGGGCCGTAGAAACGCGTTCCTTTGGGCAACATTTTCCTCTAAGTCTGAAGGGAAGATATAACTTTCCTGTTATATGATCTAATCCCTCCTTGTTGGGAGGTCGGAGAGGAGTAAGAGGGACGAGGGCTCCTCCGCTAGCATTTGTCAATAGGCGCCCTGTGCCCTGCCTGTGTCGAGGGCTTCTACCCGTCCTGCATCGAGAACTACTGCCCGACCTGCATCAACTGCTAAAATCGTACATTTGGAGGTCATTCCTGAGCCGGAGACTTCGATCCCTGAAGAATTTCGACCATAATAACGAAGGAATCCAACTTAGCACCACAAAATATCGAGTTTTGGCTAAGAATTTTATGGGTCTTTATAGGTGAGTCGGCTTGTTGTAAGTTTGCTTTGTTTTATGCTACTTAGTTTTTTTAAACCTTGTTGTTATATGATCTAATCCCTCCTTGGTGGAAGGTAGGAGAGAAGTGAGAAGGACGAGGGCTCCTCCACTAGAATTTTACAACCGGCGCCCTCTACCCGGCCTGCGCCGACGGCTTCTTCCGAACCTGCACCGAGAACTACTACTCGACCTGTGTCAGCTGATGAAATTGTGCATTTGGAGGTTACTCCTCATCGTAGACTCTGATCCCCGGAGAATTTCTACCATAAAAATGTAGGAATCCAACTCGGCACCACGAAATCCCGAGTTTTGTCTAAGAATTTTACGGGTCTTTACAGGTGAATCAGCTTGTTGTAGTTTTGCTTTGTTCTCTGCTTCATAGTTTTTTTTAAACCTTGTTGTTATATGATCTAATTCCTCCTTGTTGGCAAGTTGGAGATGAGTGAGAAGGACGAGGGCTCCTCCGCTAGAATTTGTCAATCAGCGCCCTCTGCCCGGCCTACGTCGAGGGCTTATGCCAGACCTTTACCGAGAACTATTGCCCGACCTGTCAGCTGCTGAAATTGTACATTTGTAGGTTACTCCTCAGCCGGAGACTCCGATCCCCGAAGAATTTCTACCATAATAATGCCTGAATCTAACTCGACACCACGAAATCCTGAGTTTTGGCTAAGAATTTTACGGGTCTTTACAGGTAAGTCGGCTTGTTATAGTTTTGCTTTGTTCTCTGCATCATAGTTTATTCTAAACCTTTTTGTTATATGATCTAATCCCTCCATGTTGGAAGGTCGAAGAGAAGTGAGAAGAACGACGGCTCCTCCGCTAGCATTTATCAACCGGAACCCTCTGCCCGACCTGCACCGAGGGCTTTTGCCCGACCTACACCGAGACTACTGCCCGATCTGCGTCAGCTGATGAAACCATGCGTTTGGAGGTTACTCCTCAGTCAGAGACTCCGATCCCCGGAGAATTTCTACCATAATAACGTAGGAATCCAACTCGGTACCACGAAATCCTAAGGTTTGGCTAAATATTTTACGGGTCTTTACAGGTAAGTCAGCTTGTTGTCGTTTTGCTTTGTTATCTACTTCATAGTTTTATATAAACCTTGTTGTTATATGATCTAATCCCTCCTTGTTGGTAGGTCGGAGAGGAGTGAGAAAGACGAGGGCTCCTCCGCTAGCATTTATCAACCGACGCCCTCTACCTAGCCTGCGCCGAGGGCTTCTGCCTGAAATGTGCCGAGAACTACTGCCCGACAGGTGTCAACTACTGAAACTATGCGTTTGGAGGTTACTCCTCAGCCGGAGACTTCAATCCCCGGAGAATTAATATCATAATAATGCAAGAATCCAACTCCGCACCACGAAATCTCGAGTTTTTGCTAAGAATTTTACGGGTCTTTACATGTCAGTTGGCTTGTTGTAGTTTTGCTTTGTTCTCTGCTTCATAGTTTTTTAGGCCTTGTTGTTATATGATCTAATCCTTCATTATTGGAAGGTTGTAGAGGAGTGAGAAGGACGAGGGCTCTTCCACTAGCATTTGTCAACCGACACCCTGTGCCCGGTCTGCGCTGAGGGCTTCTGCCCCGACCTGCGCTGAGAACTACTGCCCGAACTGCGTCAGCTGCTGAAACCATGCATTTTTAGGTCACTCCTCAGCTGAAGACTCTGATCCTAGATAAATTTCTACCATAATAACGCAGGAATCCAACTCGGTACCACGAAATCCTGAGGTTTGGCTACGAATTTTATGGGTCCTTACAGGTGACTCGGCTTGTTGTAGTTTTGCTTTGTTCTCTACTTCATAGTTTTATTTAAACCTTGTTTTATATGATCTAATACCTCGTTAATGGCAGGTCGGAGAGGAGTGAGAAGGACGAGGGCTCATCCGCCAGCATTTGTCAATCGGCGCCCTCTGCTCGGCCTGCCGAGGGCTTTTGCCCGACCTGCGTCGTGAACTACTGTCCGACCTACATCAGCTTCTAAAACCGTGTGTTTGGTGGTTACTCCTCAACCAGAGACTCGGATCCCAAAATAATTTCTACCATAATAACGCAGGAATCCATCTCGGCACCACGAAATCCCGATTTTTGGCTAAGAATGTTACGGGTTTTTACAGGTGAGTCGGCTTGTTTTAGTTTTGCTTTGTTGTCTGCTTCATAGTTTTTAAAAATCTTATTGTTATATGATTTAATACCTCCTTTTTGTCCGGTCGGAGAGGAGTGAGAAGGACGAGGGCTCCTCCGCTAGCATTTGTAAATCGACACACTCTGCCCGGCCGACGCCAATGACTTCTGCCCGACCTACGTCGAGAACTACTACGCGACCTGCGTCAGCTACTGAAACCATGCATTTGGAGGTTACTCCTCAGCCTGAGACTCCAATCCCCGAAGAATTTCTACCATAATAATGCCGGAATCCAACTCGGCACCACGAAATCCCGAGTTTTTGCTAAGCATTTTACAGGTCTTTACAGGTGAGTCGGCTTGGTGTAGTTTTGCTTTGTTCTCTACTTCATAATTTTTTTAAACCTTGTTGTTATATGATCTAATCCTTTGTTGTTGGCAGGTTGGAGAGGAGTGAGAAGGACGAGGGCTCCTCCGCCTGCATTTGTCAACCGACGCTCTCTGACCGGCCGGCGCCTAGGGCTTTTTCCCGAAATGCATCGAGAACTACTGCCTGACCTGCGTCAGCTGCTGAAACCATGCGTTTGGAGGTTAGTCCTCAGCCGAAGACTCCAATCCTCAGAGAATTTCAACCATAATAGCGTAGGAATCCAACTCGGCACCACAAAATCCCGAGTTTTGGCTAAGAATTTTACGGGTCTTTACAGGTGAGTCGACTTGTTGTGGTTTTGCTTTATTCTATACTTCATAGTTTTTTTAAACCTTGTTGTTATATGATCTGATCCTTCCTTGTTGGAAGGTAGGAGAGGAGTGAGAAGGACGAGGGATCCTCCGCTAGCATTTGTCAACCGACGCCATGTGCAAAACCTGCACTGAGGGCTTCTGCCCGACCTGCATCGAGAACTACTGTCCGACCTGCATCAGCTACTGAAACCTTGCGTTTGGAGGTTACTCCTCAGCCGGAGACTACGATCCCCAGAAAACTCCTACCATAATAACATAGGAATCCAACTCGGCACCACGAAATCTCGAGTTTTGGCTGAGAATTTTACGGGTCTTTATAGGTGAGTCGGCTTCTTGTAGTTATGCTTTGATCTCTACTTCATAGTTTTTTTTGAAACCTTGTTGTTATATGATCTAATCCCTCCTTGTTGGCATGTTTGAGAGGAGTGAGAAGGACGAGGGTTCCTCCGCTAGCATCTGTCGACAGACGCCCTCTGCCCAGCCTGTACTGAGGGCTTCTGCCCGACCTGTGCCAAGAACTACTATCCGACCTGCGTCAGCTGCTGAAACCGTGCGTTTGGAGGTTACTCCTTCGTCGGAGACCCCGATCCCCAAATAATTTCTACCATAATAACGCATGAATCCAACTCGGCACCATGAAATCCCTAATTTTGGCTAAGCATTTTACGAGTCTTTTACATCCCCCCCCCACTTAAGGTCATTCGTCCTCGAATGAGGGTCAAGGTTCACTTTGGTTCAGTTATACTATACACCATCGGTCCCCCAAATTTTCCTAACTTCCGAATGTTTTTGAAAAATTTTCTAGAGTTTCCCTTGTAATTAGGCCTATCCACATGCCAGAGAGCCTCCAAAATACATCTTAACAACATATGTGATCATATAAAGCGGCAGAACGCATAACACCAACTGAGGCCTCATGAAAGAAATATAACTAGAAAGGAAAGTCTTTGTATTAGTTGAACAAGTAACACAAAAATTTAGGGGAAATAACTTTATAGGACCATTACATGGCCTTTCAAACAAGTGAGGGTACTTCTTTTTCATTTCATTCTCAGCTTCCCAAGTAGCTTCTTCGACTTGCTTGTTTCACCATAATACTTTTACGGATGCAATTTCCTTGTTCCTCAACCTTCGTACTTGTCTGTCAAGAATAGCAACCGGGATCTCTTCATATGAAAATTCTCCACTAACCTCAATGGTCTTAACCGGCATAATAGCGGACGGATCTCCAACTACCTTCTTTAACATGGACACATGAAATAGCGGGTGCACCAGTGACATTTCAGGTGGCAACTCAAGCTTGTAAGCTACCTGACCTATCCTTTGAATGATTGTGTATGGCCTGACATACCTCGGACTCAATTTTCCCTTCTTTTCGAACCGCATGATCCACTTCATGGGGGATACATTCAAGAATACCCAATCGTCTTCCTTGAACTCCAAGTCTCTATGATGCACATTTGAATAGGATTTCTAATGACTCTGAGCAGTTTTCAACCGCTCTTTTATAATTTTAACCTTTTCATAGCTTGATGCACAAGGTCCGGCCCTATTAGCTCGGCTTCTCCAACCTCAAACCACCCAATCAGCGATCTACATCCTACCAACAAGGCCTCAAACGACGCTATCTGAATACTGGCATGGAAGCTGTTGTTATAAGCAAATTCTATAAGCAGCAAATGATCATACCAGCAACCCTTGAAGTCAAGCACACAAGCTTGCAACATGTCATCAAGTGTCTGGATAGTCCATTCTGCTTGCCCGTCAGTTTGTGGATGGAAAGTTATACTGAGATTTACCTGCATACCCAAAACTTGCTGAAATTTCTTCCAGAAATTAGCTGTAAACTGGGCCCCTCGATTGGGAATGATGGAAACGGGAGTGCCATGAAGCGTGAATATTTCCTTGATATAATTGAGCATATTGTTCCACTGTGTTGGTGGATTTAACTGGTAAGAAGTGTGCTGATTTAGTGAGTCGATCCATGATTACCCAAATTGAGTCGAACTTATGTGGAGTGCACGGTAACCCCACCAAAAAATCCATATTGATCATTTCCCATTTCCACATTTTAATTTCTATACTCTGAGCTAAACCACTGGGCCTTTGATGCTCGGCCTTCACTTGTTGACAGTTTTAACATTTTTTGCCACAAAGTTCTCTACGCCCTCTTCGTCTCATTCCACCAATAAACTTCTTTGAGGACATGATACATTTTCGTAGAACCTAGGTGCACGAAATATCTAGAAGTATGAGCTTCTGACATGATTCTTTCCCGAAGACCATCCATGTTTGGAACACATAGTCGCCCCTAGTATCGTAATGTACTGTCATCCACTCCAAGAGAAAAAGCCATAATCTTATGTTTATGAATCCCTTCCTTCAGCTGTACCAACAATGGGATTGTTGTATTTCTTTTCCTTGACCTTCGCTACAAGCAATGATTCCGCCTTGTTCCTCACAATCACTCCCCCTTCGCTAGAGTCCGCAAGAAGAACTCCCAGACTGGTCAGCTGGTGAACCTCCAGGGCCAAGGGCCTTTGACCGGCCCCCATGTGAGCCAAACTACCCATAGATTTGCGACTAAGAGCATCTGCCACGACATTAGCTTTCCCCGGGCTACAAAATGTCGATGTCATAATTTTTGAGTAACTCAAGCCACCTTCTTTGTCTCAAGTTCAATTCCTTTTGTTTGAAAATGTACTGAAGACTCTTGTGGTTTGTGAATACATCTACATGGACCCCATACAAATAATGACGCCAAATTTTTAATGCAAAAACCACCACTGCAAGTTCTAAGCCGTGAGTTGGGTAGTTCTTATCATGATTCTTAAGTTGCCTTGAAACATAGGGTATAAACTTACCATGTTGCATTAATACACACCCAAGACCAATCCTTGAAGCATCGCAATACACCACAAACCCCTCTGTACCATCTAGCAGGGCCAACACCGGCGCTGAGGTCAATCTTGACTTTAATTCCTAAAAACTCCTTTCGCAAGCATCAGACCACTCAAACTTGACCGCTTTCTGCGTCAATTTGGTCAATAGAAAGGCAAGAGTAGATAACCCCTCTACGAACCTCCTATAATACCCGACCAAACCCGAGAAACTGCGAATCTCTATTGGAGTGGTAGGTCTAGGCTAATCTTTTACCGCTGTGATCTTTTGAGGGTCAACCTTAATTCCTTCTCTGGAGACGACATGCCCTATAAATGTACCAGATTCAAGCCAAAATTCACATTTCCAGAACCTTGCATACAATTGGTGCTGATGAAGAGTCTGCAGAACTGCCTTGAGGTGGTCGGCGTGATCTTCTCGACTTCGTGAATATACAAGGATTTCCTCAATGAATATTATCATAAAGGAGTAAAGAAACGGCTTGAAGACTCAGTTCATGAGATCCATGAAAGCTACCAGGGTATTTGTTAGCCCGAAAGACATTACCATAAATTCACAGTGCCCACATTGGGTTCTAAAAGCTATTTTCAAAATATCCTGCTCCCTTATCTTCAATTGATGATACCCAGACCGCAAATCAATCATGGAGAAGAACTTAGCACCTTGCAATTGATCAAACAAATCATCTATTCTTGGCAATGGGTACTTAGTTTTGATTTTGACTTTGTTGAGTTGTCGGTAGTCAATACACATCCGCAGCTACCCATCTTTATTTCTGACAAAGAGAACCGGTGCGCCCTAAGGCGACACACTCGGTTAGATGAAACCCTTCTCTAGCAAATCCTTCAGTTGTTCCTGTGAGCACGTGATTTTTACCCCAAGTAAAGAATTCCAAAAAATTAAAATAAATAAAAGGAAATTAATTAGAAA
>MDKF011001671.1:0-11770 GCA_026770625.1 Nicotiana glauca | reverse complement strand
AAACTTTTAAATAACTAATCCCGTTCCGACCGTCCTTTAATTGGAAAAACTCTTTTTATTATACCCTTCGCAGGGTATAAAGCCGTAAAAAAGAGGTGTGACAATTATTGCATTTAATATGTTAGCAGCATAAATCCGAAGACAAATTTCAGAAAATATTAATGTCCAGTTCATTTTTTTTAGTTTATATAGCTGTTTAGTCTATTGTGTTGAATCATTCAAATTCCGTTTACTGAACTAGACTATGAAACCTATACTTATAGACAATAGTGGACTGTTAATGTAGGAGGTGGACTATAGATTATTTTCAAATTTGTAAACTGTGAAAATTGGAAATTGTGGTTTAGTTTAGTTTCGTATGTTTGTGTAGCTTCATTTTTGAAATCCGAAAACAGTTGAAACAGGAAATGATTCTGATGAGTATTAGTATGTTATCAAATAATTGAAGTAGTTCGCTTTAAAATTAGGAGTTACTTGAGTATTGGTAATGTGTCCTTGAACAATTTAGTATTGATAGGAGTTGTATGCTTATTTGATAATCAAATCTATGGCCATCTAATAATAGATATTTAAAATCCAAATCAGTCTTCCATTGAGGAACAATTGAGAATTGAATTGAGTATTGGGGAATTCATATAGAAATCGAAGGTATTGTCGTATTTGGACCTAGCAGCCGTACGTTTAATAGGAATTGGGCCTGGGATCCCATAAGCTAAAAATCCCACAGTTGGCATGGCTTTACATAAAAGAAAACTGACCACAACTAATGGGTATATCAGTCACGGGCCCACAAGTTTCTGCATCTCCAAATTATGTTTATTGGGCCAAACCTTTAAGGCTCCAAAATCTCCATAAATCAGAAAATCATTAAAATTGTATTAAGCATATAGGGAATTAATTCATAAATATAAAATCGGGTTTTGAATTAGGTAGCGGGTTCAAGCTAAAAGGGTTTCTCCTTTTGTTTGAATTCGGATTTGAATTCGAGGCCCGAATTTATATTCGTGAATTAATTGGCCTTTTAGAGACAAATAATAAATAGAAAATCTTAGTTTGCTTTAGGTTGGCCTTCAAATAATAAATGAGACGAGCCTCACCAAACAAAATATACAATTGCGAGGCCCTCATTAATTTTTTTAAAAATATTTAAAAGTGCGGGACAGGCCGTTTAGCAAATTTCATGGCCTTCCCAAAAGTAAAATACGTTAGTCGCCTTAGGCGCGCTTTTAAATTTACCTTCCTAAATACGGGTGTGCATTTCATGCAACCCAAATCCAAATCCAAAAACGTTGAATAGGAATGTGTCGAGGATCCGGGTGCATTTCATGTGACGTGGTCCAAAAATACATTTTTAAACGACGTTCATTTTCTTTAAAAATAATTAAAAAACGGTAAATAACTATAAAATTACACTATAGGTTGGATCATGTATAAAAATTAGATTTTAGTCATTTATAATAATTTAAGCGACCGTGCTAGAACCACGGGATCCGGGGGTGCCTAACACCTTCCCCCGGGTCAACAGAATTCCTTACACAGAATTTCTGGTTTGCAGACTCCAATTGGGAAGTCAATAATTTTCCTCGATTTGGGATTTAATTTAAACCGGTGACTTGGGACACCAAAAGCCAATCCTATCCTAAGTGGCGACTCTAAAAATAAATAAATAATTCCAATTCGAATAATGTCACTTTAAATGAAAAAACTCCCTTTATACATTTATCCTTCGGGGTAGGTATGTGTAAAAAAGGAGGTGTGACATCACGCACTGCAGTAATATATTACGATGATGTCACACTCTACAGTATTATATTACGATGATGTCAGGCCCTACAGTATTACATTACAATGATGTTACGCTCCGCAATATTATATTATGACGATGTTGCACCCTGTAGTATGTGAAACTGTCACAATATAATTGATCTCAGTACAAGGACAAGATTATTTGGAGATTATAGGCATTATACTATTTCAAACAAGTGATGAGTAAATTCATGAAGGTGAGAGGGTAAGCAAATCGAAGAAAATGATTTTTCATCGAAGTTTGACATTTTGGAATAAAATCTGACCTGAGGTAAAATACTCGATACTTATGGACTAGTACCATACAAGGTACCACATGACCATGATAGTAAGGTGTATAAGGTGTGGTAAAAGTGAGTAGTATTTTAAATAATTTGAGATAATCCTTAATTATTTAAATTATTGGATAACGGGGGAATTAACAAGTTAATTAATAATGAGGGGATAATTAATTAAAGTCTTTGGATAAAGACTAATCCAAAAACGTGCCAGTCCACAGAGCCATGGTAGTCATAATATGCAAGACAATCAGAGAGTTAATTAAGTAACTGGGGCAGAATTTTGAGAAGGATTCTCAAAACTCCGAAGCAAATACCACAAATTTCGTCATATGCAGAATGGTCAACAAATCGCTTATTAATCTAGGGTAGAATTTTGAGGAGGACCCTCAAAATTCTAGTGCAAAGAAGTCGCAATGTCTCTAAAAGTGTCACTGTCATCGGTTCATTTAATTTACTCGATGTCATATACTACTATGTTTTAAAAATAACTATGTTTATCAAATGCATGCACACTTTTCAAAAACTTTATCTTTATGGCAGCCAGATGTTAACCATGGTAACTCGAACAAGACCTCCGGAGTAAGGCAAAGCAAAGCAAGCAGACGAATATACGAAATCTCCCCGCAAAACTCACGATCTTTTTTTGGATGCAAGCACAATGAACACAACAGGAATATTTGCAAGTATACACATATCAAAATCACTATCTTCATAATGACAAGGCTGCCAAATGCAAACGTGTCTCTAGATAAGAAAATACTCTCCCACTACTTGTTATATGTTCTTGCATGAGCTAAGCATTTTATCCTCTTTGTATAAGGCTAAGCCCTTCCTCCCTATTTACATAAGGATAAACATTGCCTTTCCTTGCATGAGACTAAGCATGGTCTCCTACTTGCATGAGGCTAAGCCCTGCCTCCTACTTGCATGAGGCTAAGCCCTGCCTCCTTAATTGCACAAGGCTAAGCACTGACTTTCCCTGCATGAGACTAAGCATTGTCTCATCTTTGCATGAGGCTAAGCATTGCCTCCTTAATTGCATAAGGCTAAGCGCTGCCTTTCCTTGCATGAGACTAAGCATTGTCTCCTCTTCTTGCATGAGGCTAAGCCCTACCTCACTATTTGCATAAGGTTAAGCACTGCCTTTCCTTGCATGAGACTAAGCATTGTCTCCTCTTCTTGCATGGGGCTAAGCCCTGCCCCTCAACTGCATATGGCTAAGCATTGCCTTCCACTGTATGAGATTAAGCATTGTCTCCTTTTTTGCATGAGGCTAAGCCCTACCTCCATAATTGCATGAGGCTAAGAACTGTCTTCCACTGCATGAGACTAAGCATTGTCTCCTCTCTTTGCATGAGGCTAAGCCCTGCCTCTCCAACTATGTAAGGCTAAGCTCTGCCTTTCCTTGTCTAATGCCGAATGTTACACTACTTGAAACCTAGCACTATTTTGCCTTTTCCAGGGCTAAGCTCTGTCCCGATCCTATGCAAGACTAAGCTCTATCTTGTTTTTCTTATATGATCTATCATCATGTCTCTTCATTTCATAGGTCTGAAACACCGCCATCTATCTGAAGGCACCATAGTCTGAAGGCATCATCCTCATAGCCCAAAGACACCATATCATTGCTTGAGGTTCTCTTAATACTGCACATCATTATTCAAAGATGTCATGGTTCAGAGGCATCATTCTCATAGCCGAGGACATTATTTCATGGCCTGTGAATCCCTTATCTCACAATTTATGGCCCAGGACATCATGGTCTAAGGACATCATCCTCACCATCCAAAGACAATCTTCATGGTCCAAAGGAAATTTGCATCATGTTTAAATTCTCGCAATAATCCATATATACTTGCATGCATCATGTTTTAAGTTTTGCACGTAATCCAGGAAGTAATTGTTCTCCTAACCGGAGCAATCTTTGTTCTGGTTTTCTCTCTCGTCATTCACATCCTACATTTATTTCAAATGTAACCAACCACCATCAGTTACCTACTTTTACTCAATAACCATTTAGATACTATCGACGCCCCCCTTTTTTTCCTCGCGGAATCGGGTATGCGACATTTGGGAAGACAACTCTATTCCCGTTTGGGAGTTGGGTTTTGGATTTTGGAGAGTCACCACCTAATGATTATAGTGCATTAGGACACTTTAAGAAGAATTAAAGATGAAAACCAAAGTTGAGTAAGGGCTTGAAATTATCCCGAGGGCAAGGTGTTAGGCACCCTTCAAGATCGCAGAAGCGGTCCCAGGTATTGTAAAGTTAGACCGCATAAGTGGTCAATTAGCCGCATAAGCGGAACCGTAGGTGTGGTCATGTGACCGCAGAAGCGGAAATCGGGCCTGTGCTATAGTGAATAATGTTCACGAACTTAGAAAAGAAGAAAACAATTTGGACTTCGAGCAAAGTGGGTTTTTGGGCGATTTTGAAGAGGATTCGAAGGAGTCTTAGCAGGTATGAATATTTGGACTCGGATTATGTTATTATGGTGTTAAAACATGAATTTATCACAAAATTTCAAGGAATTAAAGGGTAAAAATGGAGGTTAGGGCTTGAAATCTAAGAGAATTTAAAATGATGATTTTAGGGGCCAAATGCACTCCGATTCTTGTGTATTTTATATGTGCGGACTCGTGGCGAGATAAGGCTTCCGAAGATGTGAATTTCATAATTTTTCGAGAAGTGGGCCCGGCGCTCGGGTTTTGCCAACTTCGTGTTTTTGAGTGTTTTTCGAGTTCTTTCAATTGGGTTATGTTCCATTAGCCTATTGTGATATTTTCGTTATGGTTTTGACTATATTCGAAGCGCAAGGAGGTTTATTCTAGAGGAAGAGGCTTGGTGGGCTAGTCTTTAGCAGGTTCGAGGTGAGTAATTGATGTAACTGCTGTGCTGAGGGATTGAAACCCCAGACTTTCACATCATAATGCTATATCAAGGTGTGACACGCATTCCACGACGAGTGCGGGGTCGTATACTGTTGGGGATTGAGACTTAGTCCATCCCGAGTGTTAAATCCTACTATATTGGCGACTGAAACGCATATCTTGTTACTGCGAATTGGGCGTATTGCCGTGTTTGGGGCCTTGTGCCAACCTGTAGTATCCTTAGGGGATTTTTATATGCTTTCCTCACTTGTGTGCATAACATAAATTCTCAGTCATATTTTTCAAATATTAAAAACAATATAATAACTGTGTGTTGTACATGAACCTTAAATGAAAAGGATATGAGGGCTGAGACCCCTATAGTATGTCACGCCCGATTGGCTGTGGACTTGTTTGACTGAGATGGGTTGGGGACCCCGTAGTGAGGATGATTTCTTGATATGGATCAGGCTACACGTCGTAGGGATTATCATATATATTGATATTGAGGCCGAGAGCCTGTTTTATGCCAATACCTGGCTGATATTGTGCTTGGGCTGTAGGAGCCCCTCCGAAGTCTGTACACACCCCCAGTGAGCGCCGTCGATGTTAAATAAGTGGAGCGGGCTGCACGCCGCAGCGGGTACTGGATTGTACCGTTATATGTGTTGCATTCTGTCATGCATTATTCTTTAACTGTATTAATTGTTGTGTGCTGTTTCTACTGTTTTAGATAAGAACTGCTAGATATAGAGTACCTTGTGCAATTCCTGTGTTTTCTTACTTTCAGACTTTAGTCATGTCTATTACCACTGATTTGGAAGTACTCACTTTACTTCCTACACCTTGTGTGCAAATCCAGGGCAGTCTCGGGCTGAGTGATTCCAGTCGATTCAGAGTTCTTTCTGGGAGTATTTGAGGTAGCTGCAGGGCGCGCAGCCGATGATTCTCCCCTCTATATTTATCCTTTATTTTTGCATTTTCAGTATTTGACAGACTTTGTAGTGGAATATTATGTCGTCCTTAGAGGCTCATGGTCGTGACACCGGGTCCTAGTTAGGCTATTTTTGTATTTTGTTAGACTTTTCGCATTATTATCAGTATTTCAGGTTCTTGTCTTAAATGATACTTAATTTTATCTGTTTAATAAGTGAGGTTATTGTTATAAATGGTTGGGCTTCCCTAGTAGTGTGCTGGCCGCCATCACGATCGGGTTGGGGTCATGACAAGTTGGTATCAGAGCCTAGGTTACTTGGTCTCGCGAGTCATGAGCCGGTTTAGTAGAGTCTCGCGGATCAGTACGGAGACGTCTGTATTTATCCTCGAGAGACTGTAGAACCTTTAGGAAACTTCATAGTCTTGGAATTCTTATCGTGCGACTTTATTGATCCTAGAACTAAATTCTGTTATTCTATTTGCTCGCAGATGGCGAGAACCCGTGCTACCGGACTTTGCGGACGACCATCTGTACCAACTACTGAGGCCACCAGAGGCCGTGGACACGGTCGTGGTCGAGGCAGAGCCGAGGAGGCAGCACCTGTTGACCCATTAGTTGCCCCGGCTCAGGAGCAGGCTCCAGCTGTAGAGACTCCACCAGCACCTGTTCAGGCACCAGCTGTGCTTATTGTGATTCCGGGTCTTCAGGAGGCCCTAGCTCAGTTTTTATCAGTTTGCACTAGCATGGCTCAGGTCGTTTCAGCCACTACTGTAGCAGCTACTTCGCAGGCCGGGGGAGGAAATCAGACCCCCGCTGCTTGCACGCCGGAGCAGGTAGTGCAAGGCTTGCAGACACCAGAGGCACCACCAGTTCAGCAGGTTGCCCCAGTTTAGCCGTTTGCCCCGGTTCAGGATGATGTGGTTCCGCCTATGCCAGACGATGAACAACGTCCTCCTACTTTTAGTGGTGTTCCGGGCGAGGATGCCCAGGTTTTTCTCGACAAGTGTCGATGCATGCTTCGGACCGCAGGGATCTTGGAGTCGAGTGGGGTATCATTTACTACTTTTCAGTTTTCTGGAGCAGCTTTCACTTGGTGGGAGGCTTATGAGCGGCGTAGGCCGAGGAGTGCAGCGCCTTTGTCATGGCAGGAGTTCTCTACTCTCTTTCTGGAGAAGTGGGTACCACAGTCTCAGAGGGAGGAGCTACGTAGACAGTTTGAGTACCTTCGTCAGGGAGATATGACCGTGACTCAGTAAGAGGTGAGATTCTCGGAGTTGGCTCGATATGATCCATTGATGGTCCCGACTGATCGGGAGAGGATTCAGAGATTTGTGGATGGACTCACTTATCCCATCCGTATTCTGGTGACCCGAGAGAGGGTTCTGGGCCATACCTTCGAGGATGCTGTGGATATTGCTCGTGATATTGAGACGGCTCGCCGTCAGGAGAGAGAGGAGAGGGAGGCCAATAGGCCTTGTGGATTAGGTAGCTTCAGTGGTGCTCCGTCTAGGGTCCAGTTTCAGCAGGGCAGAGGTCGTTCTTTCAGGCCTCATCAGTCGGCTCGTCCCGAGTATCGTGGGGCGTCTTCAGGTTGTGGTCACTAGGGGTATCAGCAGGGCCAGTCTTCACTTAGTGCCCTCCCAGCTCATAGCTCTTCACATGCCTCTTCAGCGCAGGGTTCTTTTGCGCAGGTCGCATTGGCTGGTCATTCCGACGCGAGGGGTTCCCATCAGTCCCCTTCTCCAGCATCTGGTATTTGCTTCGAGTGTGGCAAGTATGGCCATATGAGGAGGCAGTGTCCTCGGCATCGTGGTAGCCAGTCGCAGCAGAGGGATCAACCCTCCTCTTTTACTCCATCTGCTTCAGCACCATCCCAGTCAGGTAGGGGTGAGGGTCAGTCAGCTAGGGGTCGCCCTAGGGGTGGAGATCGACCTAGTGGTGGTCAGGCTCGGTTCTATGCACTTCCAGACAGGAGAGACACTATTGCATCTGATGCAGTTATTACAGGTATTATCTCAGTATGCCACAGGGATGCTTCTGTTTTATTTGATCCCGGATCTACATACTCTTATGTGTCTTCATATTTTGCCCATCATCTGGGTACGACCCGAGGGTGTCTTGCCTTACCTGTGCATGTATCTACCCCGATGGGTGATACTATTGTTGTGGACCATGTGTATCGGTCCTGTCTTGTTACTATTGGGGGTCTGGAGACCCAAGTTGATTTGTTGCTTTTGAGCATGGTAGACTTCGATGTTATTTTGGGCATGGACTGGTTATCTCCGTGTTATGCTATTTTGGACTATCATGCAAAGGCAGTCACGTTGGATATGTCAGGTGTTCCGAGAGTCGAGTGGCGTGGTTCGACCGATTATGTACCCAGCCAGGTAATCTCTTTCCTAAAGGCCCAGTGGATGGTTGGGAAGGGATGTTTATCATATTTGGCTTTTGTGAGGGATGTTGGAGCAGAGACTCCCAGTATTAATTCGGTTCCCGTTGTGAGGGATTTCTCTAATGTGTTTCTAGCTGACCTGCAGGGCATGCCGTCGGACAGGGACATTGATTTCGGTATTGATCTAGTGCCGGGCACTCAGCCCATCTCTATTCCTCCCTATCGTATGGCACCAGCTGAGTTAAAAGAATTGAAGGAGCAGCTTCAGGAACTTCTAGATAAGGGGTTCATTTGCCCGAGTGTGTCACCGTGGGGTGCACCGGTCTTGTTTATCAAGAAGAAAGATGGCTCAATGAGGATGTGTATTGATTACAGGTAGTTGAACAAGGTAACAGTGAAGAACAAGTATCCTCTACCGTGCATTGATGATTTGTTTGATCAGCTCCAGGGAGCGAGGGTATTCTCGAAGATTGATCTTCGTTCAGGCTATCACCAGCTGAAGATTAGGGATTCTGATATTATGAAGATAGCTTTCAGGACAAGATATGGGCATGTCTTTGAGTTGATCGGATAGAGTTGGATTGGTTTTAGCTGGAAATGAAGCATTTAGCTTCTTAGAAGGAAGCTTGCTTTAGAAAAGTCAATCGGATATTGACTATGTCGTTAGAGGGCTCGGATGTGAGTTCCGTTGGTTCGGTTAGCTTCGGGGGATGAATTGTGACTTAGGAGAGTGATCGGAACTGAATTTGGAGGTCCGGTGTAGAATTAGGCTTGAATTGGCGAAGTTTGAATTTTGGCAAATTCCGGTTGATAGGTGAGATTTTGATCCGAGGGTCAGAATGGAATTCCGAGAGTTGCAGTAGCTTCATTAGGTAATTTTGGATATGTCTGCAAATTTTCAGGTCATTCGGACGTCATTTGGTCGGGTTTTTGATTGAATGCGCATTTTGGAAGTTTTGATGAAACTAGGCTTGAATCCGATGTGTTTTAATGGTTTTAGCATTGTTAGACGTGTTTTGAGGACTGGAACAAGTTTGAATAAGGTTGTTGGTTGTGTTGGTGCTTTTGGTTGAGGTCTCGGGGGCCTCGGGATGAATTCGGATGGTTAAACGGAGGTTTTTAAACAAAAGTTGCAGTCAGATTTTCTCCCTTCTAGTATTTCCGCATCTACGGAAAAGGAGCCACTTAAGCGGTTCCGCAAATGCGGTGGGGAAGCCGCAGAAGCGGACAGGTGATGTCTAGGAGTTTTCCGCAGAAGCGGAAGAGAATTCGCTTTTGCGGGATCGCGTAAGCGGAATTTTGGGTCGCAGAAGCGGTCCCAGGTATTTTAAAGTTAGACCGCATAAGTGGTCAATTAGCCGCATAAGCGGAACCGCAAGTGCGGTCAGGCAACCACAGAAGCGAAAATCGGGCCTGTGTTATAGTGAACAGTGTTCACGAACTTAGAAAAGAAGAAAATAATTTGGACTTCGAGCAAAGTGGGTTTTTGGACGATTTTGAAGAGGATTCGAAGGAGTCTTATCATGTATGAATATTTGGACTCGGATTATGTTATTATGGTGTTAAAACATGAATTTATCACAAAATTTCAAGGAATTAAAGGGTAAAAATGGAGATTAGGGCTTGAAACCTAAGAGAATTTAAAATGATGATTTGAGGGGACAAATGGACTCCGATTCTTGTTTATTTTATATGTACGGACTCGTGGCGAGATGAGGATTCCGAAGATGTGAATTTTGTAATTTTTCGAGAAGTGGGCCCGGGGCTCGGGTTTTGCCAACTTCGTATTTTTGAGTATTTTTCGAGTTCTTTCAATTGGGTTATGTTCCATTAGCCTATTGTGATGTATTCGTTGTGGTTTTGACTAGATTCGACGCTCGAGGAGGTTGATTCTAGAGGAACAGGCTTGGTGGGCTAGTCTTTAGCCGGTTCGAGGTGAGTAATTGATGTAACTACTGTGCTGAGGGTTTGAAACCCCAGACTTTCATATCGTAACGCTATATCGAGGCATGACACGCATTCCACGATGAGTGCGGGATCGTATACTGTTGGGGATTGAGACTTAGTCCATCCCGAGTGTTAAATCCTACTATATTGGCGACTGAAACGCATATCTTGTTACTGTGAATTGGGCGTATTGCCGTGTTTGGGGCCTTGTGCCGACCTGTAGTATCCTTAGGGGATTTTTATATGCTCTCCTCACTTGTGTGCATAACATAAATTCTCAGTCATATTTTTCAAATATTAAAAACAATATAATAACTATGTTTTGTACATGAACCTTAAATGAAAAGGATATGAGGGCTGAGATCCCTATAGTATGTCACGCCCGATAGGCTGTTGAGTTGTTTGACTGAGATGGTTCGGGGACCCTGTAGTGAGGATGATTTCTTGATATGGATCGGGCTACACGCCGTAGCGATTATCATATATATTGATATTGAGGCCGAGAGCCTGTTTTATGCCAATACCTGGCTGATATTGCGCTTGGGCTGTAGGAGCCCCTCCGGAGTCTGTACACACCCCTAGTGAGCGCCGTCAATGTTAAATAAGTGGAGCGGGCTGCACGCCGCAGAGGGTACTGGATTGTACTGTTATATGTGTTGCATTCTGTCATGCATTATTCTTTAACTGTATTAATTGTTGTGTACTGTTTCTACTATTTTAGATATGAACTGCTTTGTGCAATTCCTGTGTTTTCTTACTTTCAGACTTTAGTTATGTCTATTACCACTGAGTTGGAAGTACTCACTTTACTCCCTACACCTTGTGTGCAGATCCAGGGCAGTCTCGGGCTGAGTGATTCCAGTCGATTCAGAGTTCTTTCTGGGAGTATTTGAGGTAGCTGCAGGGCGTTCGCAGCTGATGATTCTCCCCTCTATCTTTATCCTTTATTTCCGCATTTTCAGTATTTGACAGACTTTGTAGTGGAATATTATGTCGTCCTTAGAGGCTCATGGTCGTGACACCGGGTCCTAGTTAGGCTATTTTGGTATTTTGTTAGACTTTTCGCATTATTATCAGTATTTCAGGTTCTTGTCTTAAATGATACTTAATTTTATCTATTTAATAAGTGGGGTTATTGTTATAAATGGTCAGGCTTGCCTAGTAGTGTGCTGGGCGCCATCACGACCGGGTTGGGGACGTGACACGCAATGAGGGGAGAGATCAAATAATGATGCAAATAACTTAGGGAAATAAACAGAAACGAAAGTTTGAAAAAGGTTTTGGGCAAATTTTGAAAACTCTGAAAATAACAAACTAATAAAGAGGGAGGGGGTCCTAGGTTTATACATTACATGGATCATTCGCACAACACCGGTACCTAATTGTACGCATAGTGTTATCGTGTAATCATCATCTCTATGTCTACCCTTCCCACCCTGTTAAGGTATTAAAGCGCGGAACGGTATCGTTTACTTACCGCATGCTACTACCCATCCCAATCCTATCAGTCCCGGGGGTATTAGGACTTCTAATCCT
>MU777108.1:105390-142685 GCA_026770625.1 Nicotiana glauca | reverse complement strand
AACATGCAACCTACTCCACTCCCCGCTAGGAGACTTGAAAAGATTCTTCACGCGCTCAAAACTCGGGGCTACACCTCCCAATCACAATAAAATCAAACACTTAATAGTTCATCTATCACCTAGCAGACCTTCGTCACTACCAAGTCACATAGATACATCTTGCAGTACTAACATACTCATCACATGGATATCCAACCGCCATTCTGGCTAATAGGGACAATACCGAACATATAAGTTCAAAACACTTGCTCATACAATCAGCACCTCGGTGCTCAAGCCATAGGCAAGATCCGGCCTCAAGTTCTCCAGACTGGCCCAACATCGAACACACGGGTAACATCTCGCCCCTTGATCGGGGAATCACAAGCCATTAGGGCACATACAATACTGAGCGCTCATATGTGCATACAGACGTGTGAAAGGAATTTCAAGAGTTATATCTCAAGCTGAATCAAGTACGCACGAAAAGAAATCCAAGAAAGTGAAGTTTTCCTAAAGGTTCTGCAGCCTCTCGAGGATAAATACAGATGTCTCCGTACCGATCCACGATACTCTACTAACCGGCTCATGCCTTATGAGGCCTAGTAACCTAGGCTCTGATACCAACTTGTCACAACCCCGATCCCGGTCGTGATGGCACCCAACACAATTGCTAAGCAAGACCGACCAATTACACTCTCAACCCAAGCATGAAGCTCAAAACCCGTTATTTGGATACCATTAACAGCATTAAGCTAAAAAGTTTTTACTGATAGATAGAAACCAAACTGAATATCAAGATAACACCGAATACACTCCAAAAGACCTGGGGGGTCATGAGTCTAGAGCCTCTAAGATAACAAAATAATACATCCTCAGTAATACTGATGTTCTAAAATGCGGAAATAATAAAGGAATAGGGGAGGAATCGAGTCCTGCGAACGTCAGGCAGCTACCTCGACAACTCTTGAGAAACTCTGAAGCAACAAATAGATCAACTATGCTCCCGGGACACCTGAATCTGCACACGTGGTGCAGGGAGTAAAGTGAGTACTTCCAACTCAGTGGTAATAAGTGTAAAGAATAACTGAGCGGTAAGAAATCACGTAAGAACACTCCATCATGCTATATAGTACAGTACAACCTTTTGAACAAAATAGTAAAACAGTGAAAATACTTTAGAAACACTAGCTCAGTTTAAAAATCTCTTTTGAAAATATTATTTTTCCAACATTAAGCATATGAATGCGATATCAGGTAGTGCAAGTCCGCAGACAAGTCATCCCTTTGGTCACAACACTCTATTTACAAATAACACCAGGGTATCTGGTACACAGTGCAAGAAATAACATGGATGCCAATGATATGAGAGTGCTAAATGTCATGCCACGTAGTACAAACAGGAATCAATGCATGAATGTATTGCAATGCACATGACCGCTTCGGCGTACAACCCGATCCATTTGGGTACCCGCGCTCACTGTGGGGGTTCAGACTCCGGAGGGGCTCCTACAGCCCAAGCGCAATATCAATATCACACCGCTGCGGCGTGCAGCCCGATCCATGCACAGTCCAGAATGCACACATAACACAGCTGCGGTGCACAGCCCGATCCATGCTCTGCGCGAAAATGCACATAAGCCCCTCGGGCAACAGTAAAATAGCAGTTCTCAGCTAAAAATGTCAGTAAAATATAATTTAAGTTTTCAAATATTAGAAAGATGGCTGAGCTTTCAAAGAAGTATTTTAAACCTTGGACCAAGATAAAAAAAAAAATATGCACAGTAATGCAAAAACAGTGATATTAATCCCCGAAGGATTCAAATAATCGGCACGAAGCCGAAAACATGGCAATCAGCCCAAATCATGATAGCATCAAGTAGGTTTCAGTCAATCATGTAGTAAAATCAACAACCGGGACGGACCAAGTCACAATCCCCAATGGTGCTCTACCCCACGCTCATACTTGGCGTGCAAGTCACCACAATACAGCACTATGATGTGCAAATCCGGGGTTTCAAACCCTCAGGATATCATTTACAAGTATTACTCACCTCGAACCGGTGAAATCTCTAGCTTGCGATGCCTTTGCCCCTCAATTCGGCCTCCACGTGCGTCGAGCCTAACCAAAATCACAACGAATACATTACATTATGCTAAGGAAACATAACCCAATCGAAATGACTCAAAAATATTAAAATTCACAAAATTTGCAAAACCCGAGCCCCGGGCCCACATCTCGAAATCCAGAAATTTTTACATCAAAATGTTCCTTATCTCGCCACGAGTCTATACATACCAAATTCATAAAAATCGGAGTTCATTTGACCCCTCAAATCACCATTTTATAATTTCAATCTCAAGCCCTAATTTGATATGATTTGGCTATGTTTTCATGGATTTCTAGGATGATTCTTCAATAAAATAATGTATTTAACTCATAAAACTTACCTCCAATCGATCTTAGTTGAAACTCCCTTCAATCCCCGTCCAAAAGCTCTCAAAATGGACTTAAAATGGTGGAGAAATGGCCATTTTCGGGACTTAAAGTCTCTGCCCAGGCCCATTTTCCGCTTATGCGGCCCATTTTCCGCTTATGCGTCCCTTTCCGCTTATGCGGACATTTTTTGCCTATGCGGGACCGCTTTTGCGGTTCTATTTCCGCTTATGCGGTCCCGCATCCGCGGTCAATTCCGCTTATGCGGTTTTGACAGCAACCAGATTCTCCCGACACAGAAATGAGCATAACTCCCTCATACGAACTCGGAATTCTATGATTCTTTTTCCTATGGCTTCGTAATTTTGATACGGATCTGGTGGTTCAAAAGAAACTGAATTTGGAGCTCATTTGCTTAGTAATGTACCCCTTTATGTCCAAAGATACGGTGTTGGAACATCAAATAAGAGCGTGATCACAACCCGAAACACTCCCGAGGCCCCCGAGACCCCGACCAATCACACCAACCAGTCCCAAAATACATTATGGACTTGCTCGAGGCCTCAAATCATATCAAACAATGCTAAAATCATGAATCAACCTCCAATCCAAGCTTTATGAACTTTAGAACTTCCAACTTCTATTTCCGATGCCGAAACCTATCAAATCACGTACCATTGACTTCAAATTTTGCACACAAGTCCAAAATGACATAACGAAGCTACTGGAACTGTCGGAATTCTATTCCGACTCTTGGATCAAAATTTCACCTATCAACCGGATATCGCCAAAATACTAACTTCGCCAAAATAGGCTAATTTCTTCACCGGACCTCCAAAATTACTTCCGATTGTGCTCCTAAGCCTTAAATCATCCCCCGAATCTAACCAAATTATCGGAATTCAATTCTGGGCCCTCTAACTCACAAGTCAACACTCGGTTGACTTTTCCAACTTAAGCCTTCTTAAAAGAGACTAAGTGTCTCATTTCTTAATAAAATCACTCCAATTAAAATCTAACACACCCAATACTGATAATGAAACATAAGGAAGCAGAAAATGGGAAGAACGGGGTAGTTACTCACGAGATAACGGGTCGGGTCGTCACATTCTCCCCAACTTAAACAAATGTTCGTCCTCGAACGTGCCCAGACTTGTTCCAAAAGCCCAACAATTGCTGAAAAACCTTACCATGTAAAAATCCGAGGATGAACTCACGTCACCCTATCTCACATAGGTCTGATAATACAATACAGCTGAAATTTAACAGCCATTTAGACCATAAACCGTAGACCCACATTGCACTTTCCGAAATCATACCCAGAATTAACACGAACTAGCTGCAATAACCCACACCTGCAACCTCGGGTGAAATCATACAACATACCCCACAATCCAACACTCGGAATGATAGTCTCTATTCACAGCAGTTGCCCACAATAAACAAATACAGATAGAACCTCTTATTTAGCTAAGGTCTCATTCCAACAAGTTCATATATTGCCAACGATAAATGGAACACGCCATAAACTATAACAGTTCCTCAGATCAACCATTCATGAAGTCACTTCTCTTTTGACTACTATTCCAATAGATTATCGAGTCGAACCTCGATATTAGCCTTCCAACAAGCGGAAACCAAATCCGTTCGTATCCATTAATGACCCCAACGATCACCTCTAATCCAACACGCCACTCTGGTGATATGACATCTCAACACAGGCCTAAGCCATTACTTGCGTAATACATTCACCAATAAGAAACGACCTGAATTTATCCAAATCATGGCAAATGATTCAAACGAAAGAGCTGTACCTCAAGCTTGCCAGTATCATCACAACACAAGGCGGAGACCCCGTCTCACATCATAGAAATAGAGTACCTGAATCCTCCTCGAAAGGCCATAACTTCACGTGGCCTCGCCACAACGCGCGATCGTATCCAAACACTGTTACCATGAAGCACCTTAAGTCACCATGCTCAAACTAGACAGCCACGCACGGATTGATGTCTGAAACCAAGCAATCCATCACACCCACGATGAAGCAAGTAATAAACACCATTAAATCCTGAAAGGACATAACCGATGCACTATTCGCCGAACAACTCCCAATACGGACTTTCCTCAGATACCAGGAAATAAGGCATACGAAGAAACATATGGAAAACTATTATCAACATCACACTGTTGTGGCGTGCAACCCGATCCAGATAACATACACGTAACACAATAGTCTAGAATAACCCCACACTAAGACAATCAGTTTGAATTTCAACATCACATCCAAAATCTGACATATCAGCAAATACAGATCCACTCTAACCTCCAAATCCTAATTACCGCTTAACGATGCCGAATACACACGATCTATAACCACGACATAGACTGTATCGGAGAACTCCCAGTCTCTAACTCTATATAGCACACAAATCACGATACCTGATCCCACATTCCGCCGTATGAATACATATCACACATCAAGAATCCATTCATTCCACAAAAAATATTCTAAAATTTCCCTGTGCCATCAGCAAACTCGAATATTAGCAGTCGATCCAACAAGAAAATGCCGCAGCACTACTGATGTACCATTAGTCTGATCACATTATCCTCCTTCCGAGACATATACTATCGTCAAATCACTTCCAATTAACAGTACCATTTCCTTGATTACCTAAGGCTACTCGCTGCCTAAGGGCTTTATGAGCTTCCCTTCTGGTCCTAGCTGAATCTTATCTACTCAAGAATTTTCTCTGATCCCATCTAAAGGAAAACTCATTACCCGCCTCATGCCATCTCACATTCGTAGAAAATGCACCTCTCTAACCACGACAACAATCAACAAGAACTCTCCCAATTTCTTAAGCACAACTAATTTGCCATGACTGAATCCTTCTATTTAAATCACGCAAAGAAACTCATCAAAACCCAAGAGCATTGCTGCAAAATTACATGTGCCAACTCATTACCTCGAATACACAACAGGAATAAATCATACCCTTACCGTGCTGATCCGGTCCGCTGTCAAGCTACTCCATCTATCAAATTTCCTTCTGATCCGTTTTCAACTCAATATTTCCTTTTTGCTATAGTGCCACAATCCTTCAACCCATGCTTACCACACGAGATCCCAAAGATAAAACCACACTGTTAGAAACTATAACCGACTGAATACTCTCTCAAACGCTTCCAGAAACATCGCATTCCGAAATTCCTCACTCAGAAGAACTCCTTGCGAATCTAGCACTGTTTGCTTTACTTTTTCTGGTACCGATACATGGAATCCCGCAGTTAACCTAGAAATACCACAAGTCTTGACATTTTCCAAATGAAACTCAGTTTCCAGCCACATGTGCAACTTTAGAATACTCAATTGACGTACGCAGACTCTTGAACACATTAGAACCACTCTCGCAAGTCGTGCACTACTATTCAGACTACAATTTGCCTGACCCAACAATCAGAACCACCCTTTCCTCCTTGGCACTCTGATACCGCTGAAGGAAATCCTCGTTCCAATACAACCAAACAACTTCCTACTCTATGCACCGAGCATTCTTTATCAATAACAAATCCAAATATTCTGTGATTCTTATACCACATGAAACATATTATAACCTTGGACAAGATTCTCCCTTTACTCTTACCTAAATTAATTCGCTCGCAAGCCTCAAGCTGGAACCATCCTAACACATAACCGTACAATTAAACAATGAATAGAAACCTCCCCAACTTGGCTCGAAGCCATAAATCAAAATGCACTCCATAGCTCGTAACGCTTTTACCCTATTGATGCCACCATACCATAGTGAGATCAAACTCAAACCACTTATAAGTTGTGAAAACACAGATCATCTAGTATTATAACTCTTTTGCAATTCTCTCATTCATTCCGCAACAATTAAGCCAACTCTAGCCGACAAATTTTTTACTAAGTCCCCAAATTTTTCAAAAATTTTGGCAGAGTTTCCTTTGTAATTGAGCCTATCCACCTGCCAGAGAATTACCAAAACCATCCTAACAACACGCCCACAACTTGACAAAGCAACACAATGTATATCAACAACATTAATCTCAATAATATATGTATTATATTATCAAAATTGATACATGGACATGCGTTGCACCTATTCGAATCATAAATCATAGAAAATACCTTTCAATTACACATGAGATCTTCTAATATACACATAAGGATCATACCACTAAAGGACACTCTGCATGAGATATCCCACCTGCTTCGCCTCAATTCAGTATTTCAGCATACATTCCACCATCATATATGTTACACGGTCATTTAGTCTTCCTGAGTCTGAACTCATACTACAACATGCAACCTACTCCACTCCCCGCTAGGAGACTTGAAAAGATTCTTCACGCGCCCAAAACTTGGGGCTACACCTCCCAATCACAATAAAATCAAACACTTAATAGTTCATCTATCACCTAGCAGACCTTCGTCACTACCAATTCACATAGATACATCTTGCAGTACTAACATACTCATCACATGGATATCCAACCGCATTTCCGGCTAATAGGGACAATACCGAACATATAAGTTCAGAACACTTGCTCACACAATCAGCACCTTGGTGCTCAAGCCATAGGCAAGATCTGGCCTCAAGTCCTCCAGATTGGCCCAACATCGAACTCACGGGATCACATCTCGCCCCTTGATCGGGGAATCACAAGCCATCACGGCACATACAATACTGAGCGCTCATATGAGCATACAGACGTGTGGAAGGAATTTCAAGAGTTATATCTCAAGCTGCATCAAGTACGCATGATAAGAATTCCAAGAAAGTGAAGTTTTCCTAAAGGTTCTACAGCCTCTCGAGGATAAATACAGACGTCTCCATACCGATCCGCGGACTCTACTAATCGGCTCATGACTCATGAGGCCTAGGAACCTAGGCTCTGATACCAACTTGTCACGACCCCGATCCCGATCTTGATGGCGCCCAACACAATTGCTAGGCAAGCCCGACCAATTACACTCTCAACCCGAGCATGAATCTCAAAACCCGTTATTTGGATACCATTAACAGCATTAAAGCTAAAAAGTATTAACTGATAGATAGAAACCAAACTGAATATCAAGATAACACGGAATACACTCCCAAAGACCTGGGGGGTCATGAGTCTAGAGCCTCTAAGATAACAAAATAATACATCCTCAGTAATAGTGATGTTCTAAAATACGGAAATAATAAAGGAATAGGGGAGGAGTCGAGTCCTGCGAACGTCAGGCAGCTACCTCGACAACTCCTGAGAAACTCTGAAGCAGCAAATTGCTCAACTATGCTCCCGGGACACCTGAATCTGCGCACGTGGTGCAGGGAGTAAAGTGAGTACTTCCAACTCAGTGGTAATAAGTGTAAATAATAATTGAGTGGTAAGAAATCACGTAAGAACACTCCATTATGCTATATTGCACAGTACAACCTTTTGAACAAAATAGTAAAACCGTGAAAATCCTTTGGAAACATCTAGCTCAGTTTAAAAATCTCTTTTGAAAATATTCTTTTTCCAACATTAAGCATATGAATGCGATATCAGGTAGTGCAAGTCCGCACACAAGTCAGCCCTTCGGGCACAACACTCTATTTACAAATAACACCAGGTTATCTGGTACACAGTGCAAGAAATAACATGGATGCCAATGGTATAAGAGTGCTAAATTTCATGCCACGTAGTACAAACAGGAATCAATACGTGAATGCAATGCAATGCACATGACCGCTGCGGCGTACAGCCCGATCCGTTTGGGCACCCACGCTCACTGTGGGGGTTCAGACTCTGGAGGGGCTCCTACAGCCCAAGCGCAATATCAATATCTAACCAAAATCACAACGAATACAGTACATTATGCTAAGAAAACATAACCCAATCGAAATGACTCAAAAAATATCGAAATTCACGAAATTTGCAAAACCAGAGCCCCGGGCCCACGTCTCAAAATCCATAAATTTTTACATCAAAATGTTCATTATCTCGCCACGAGTCTATACATACCAAATTCATAAAAATCGGAGTTCATTTGACCCCTCAAATCACCATTTTATAATTTCAATCTCAAGCCCTAATTTGATATGATTTGGCTATGTTTTCATGGATTTCTAGGATGATTCTTCAATAAAATCATGTATTTAACTCATAAAACTTACCTCCAATCGATCTTAGTTGAATCTCCCTTCAATCCCCGTCCAAAAGCTCTCGAAATGGACTTAAAATGGTGGAGAAATGGCGATTTTCGGGACTAAAAGTCTCTGCCCAGGCCTATTTTCCGCTTATGCGTCCCATTTTCCGCTTATGCGGCCCTTTCCGCTTATGCGGACATTTTTCGCGTATGCGGGACTGCTTTTGCGGTTATATTTCCGCTTTTGCGGTCCCGCATCCGCGGTCAATATCCGCTTATGCGGTTTTGACAGCAACCAAATTCTCCAGACACGGAAATGAGCATAACTCCCTCATACGAACTCGGAATTCGATGATTCTTTTTCCTATGGATTCGTAATTTCAATACGGATCTAGAGTTTCAAACAAAAATGAATTTTGAGCTCATTTGCTTAATATTGTACCCCTTTATGTCCAAAGATACGGCATTGGAACATCAAATAAGAGCGTGATCACTACCCGAAACACTCCCGAGGCCGCCGAGACCCCGACCAATCACACCAACCAGTCTCAAAATACATTATGGACTTGCTCGAGGCCTCAAATCATATCAAACAATGCTAAAATCATGAATCAACCTCCAATCCAAGCTTTATGAACTTTAGAACTTCCAACTTCTATTTCTGATGCCGAAACCTATCAAATCACGTCCGATTGACTTCAAATTTTGCACACAAGTCCAAAATGACATAACGAAGCTATTGGATTTGTCCAAATTCCATTCCGACTCCCGGATCAAAATTTCACCTATCAACCGGAAATTGCCAAAATACTAACTTCGCCAAAATAGGCTAATTTCTTCACCAGACCTCCAAAATTACTTCCGATTGCGCTCCTAAGCCTTAAATAATCCCCCCAATCTAACGGAATCATCGGAATTCAATTTCGGGCCCTCTAACTCACAAGTCAACATCCGGTTGACTTTTCCAACTTAAGCCTTCTTAAAAGAGACTAAGTGTCTCATTTCTTAATAAAATCATTCAATTAAATTCTAACGCACCCAATACTGATAATGAAACATAAGGAAGCAGAAAATGGGAAGAACAGGGTAGTTACTCACGAGACGACGGGTCGGGTCGTCACAATAATACTAAAGAGAGAAGATACAAATGCCTTAAGAAGATAAGAAGGCAAATGAGAGGTGTGTTTAAATGCTAAATATTAGGCCTTCTTTTATAGGGTGAAGTACCAACCCAATTTACTTCCCAACCGATGTGGGATATTGACATTTCAACAAATCTCCACCTTGGCAAAATTCCACATCTTCAATTTTCTCTTAATAACAAATTTTGGTTGTGTCTTCATATTCAATATTCAGTGTTCAACAATGTTGATCAAATCCAAACAATGTTGAAACTTGACCGCAGTCACCACTGTTGTCAGCATATCAGCAGGATTCTCTGTAGTATGAATTTTCTTCACCGTGACTCCACCTTCTTCTATGATTCTCGTACGAAATAATACCGAACATCAATGTGCTTCGTCCTTGCATGATAAACTTGGGTTTTCACTAATTGAATAGCACTTTGACTATCATAAAACATTACAATGCTTTTTTGTTCAACATCAAGCTCTTTTAGGAACCCGTGAAGCCAAATTGCCTCCTTCACAGACTCTGTAATAGCCATGTACTCTGCCTCTGTTGTAGACAAAGCAACTGTTGACGGCGAAGTAGACTTCTAAATAACTGGTGCCTTTGTAAAAGTAAACACATAACCAGTAGTTGATCTTCGTTTGTCCAGATCACCTGCAAAATCTTAGTCATAATATCCAACTACAGACTTATTGCCTTCCTGCTCAAAAACTAACCCAACATCTACAGTAATATGAATATATTGTAGAATCCACTTCACAACTTGCCAATGCTCCTTTCCTGGATTATGCATATATCTGCTAATAACTCCAACAGCTTGTGAGATGTCAGGTCTCGTGCAGACCATTGCATACATCAAGCTACCAACAACATTTGCGTATGGTACCTTTGACATATACTCCCGCTCTGCTTCATCTTTTGGCGACATAGTAGTACTTAGCTTAAAATGGGGACCAAGTGGAGTACTAACTGGCTTAGTCTTGTCATCTATGCCAAAACGTTGTAGTACTCTCTTCAAATATTCTTTCTGAGATAAACAGAGTTTCTTTGAACGTCTATCTCTTATTATCTCCATGCCAAGAATTTTCTTTGCCTCACCCAGATCCTTCATCTCGAACTCCTTCTTCAGTTGAATCTTCAACTTATCAATTTCTTCCAAATTTTTGGAAGCTATTAACATATCATCAACATATAGGAGAAGATATACAAAGGAACTATCTTTAAGCTTGCGCAAATACACACAATGATCGTATTTGCTTCTCTTGTACCCTTGCCGCAACATAAACTTGTCAAATCACTTGTACCATTGTCTAGAAGATTGTTTCAATCCGTACAACAATTTTTCAAGTTTGCAGCCCATATTTTCGTTTCCAGCAACTTTGAATCCTTCTGGCTGAGTCATGTAGATTTCCTCCTCCATGTTTCCATGTAAAAACTAGTTCCAAATCCAACTGTGCTACCAAAGCCAACATAATTCTAATGGAGGAATGTTTTACAACAGGAGAAAACACTTCATTGTAATCAATTCCCTTCTTTTGAGCATATACATTGGCCACCAATCTTTCTTTGTAGAGAACATCTTATTGGTTAGGAAATCCTTCTTTCTTTGCAAATACCCATTTGCACTCAATTGCTTTCTTTCCCTTCGGGAGATTGGCCAATCTCCATGTATGATTCTGATGAAGGGACTGTATTTCATCATTTATGGCAATCCTCCACTTATCTTCTTCTGATCTTTGGATTGCGTCTTTATAAGTGGTAGGAACACCATAAGCTACAATTGAGGCGGCACAAGCCATTGTCTCTATGAGACGAACATGTTTCGTTATTGTCCATTTTGGCCTGCTGGTTGCTATTGATTCAAGTTGTTGTTGAGGTTCCTGAGTTGGAATCTCCTCTACTGTCTCTTCTTCTAGAGGATAATCTTCATTTGTTTCCTCCTCTGCTTGTTGTGTAGGAAAAATAAATTTTCCCTCAAACTCCACCTGCTTAGAAGCACCATCATCTTGTTTGGTATCTTCATTTGTTTCCTTATTTACCATAGCAGATTCACCGAAGGTAACATCCCTACTGAATATTACTTTCTTTGTCATAGGACACAACAAGCGGTATCCTTTGACTCCAGAACTAATCCCCATAAAAATAGCCTTCTTTGCCCTTGGATCCAATTTTGACTCTGTCACATGATAATATGCAGTTGAGCTAAACACGTGCAAAGAGTCATAATCTACAACAGGCTTTCCATACGATTTTTCAAATGGTGTCTTGCCATCAATAGCAGCAGATGGCAGACGATTAATGAGGTGGCATGCATATGTAACTGCCTCAGCCCAAAATTCTTTGCCCAAGCCAGCATTGGACAACATACACTGTACCTTCTCCAGTAAGGTCCGGTTCATACGTTCTACCACTCCATTCTGTTGTGGTGTATGTCTGACAGTAAAGTGTCGGACGATGCCATCATTTTCACAAACCTTATTGAAATGATCATTTTTGTATTCACCTCCATTGTCTGAGCGAATACATTTGATCGTCCTGCCTGTTTGATTCTCCACCATCGTCTTCCTTTTGAGAAAAGTTCCCAACACTTCATTTTTGCTCTTCATTGTATACACCCACACTCTTCGGAAAAAATCATCAACAAAGTTTACAAAATAGTGCTTCCCACCCAATGAAGGTGTTTTGGAAGGACCCCAAACATCAGAGTGTACATAATCCAAAATGCCTTTGGTATTATGGATTGCTCTACCAAATTTAACCCTTGTCTATTTACCCTTGACACAATGCTCGCAAAACTCCAAAATGCAAGCCTTTACTCCCTTTAACAACCCTTGATCTGATAGAGTTTTCAAGGATTTTCCTCCAGCATGTCCCAAGCGCATGTGCCATAGCCTGGTTGCTTCTGCCTCTTTGTCGTCATTGGACGTCACTGTCTCTGTCATAATAACTGTACTACCACGATAGTGGTACATGTTATTGTTCTTCCGATTAGCCTTCATTACCACTAGTGCACCAGAGCATACTCTCATCACTCTATTTTCTCAATGATTTTGATCCCTTTTGTTTCTAGGGCTCCCACAAAGATGAGATTCTTTTTCAAATCCGGTACATATCGAACATCTGTTAATGTTCTGATCATTCCATCATGGTTCCTTAATCGTATTGAACCAATGTCATATAAGGTAAGAGGGCTGTTATCCGCTGTGTGGATGACTCCATATTCTCTTTCTTGAAATTCCACGAACCGATCCCTGTTGGGACACATATGATAGCTACAAGCTGAGTCTATCAACCATATGTCTGATGATGTTGATGGCTCTGTTGTGACTAATGAGAAGTCTGAATCATCATAATCAGCTACATTTGAATCCATAATGGCCTTTCCATTGTTATGTTTGCCCTTATTCTTCAACTTCGGACAGTCTATCTTCCGTGCCCCTTTTCTCGACAAAAGGCACATTCATCTTTGCTGGGTCTAGATCTTGACTTGGATCTTCCCTTCTTTGTCCTCGTTTGATTTTGAGGACAACCCCTAACAACTAGTGCTTCTCCTTCTCCGCCCTTCTGTTTTTCTCCCTTTCTTTGTTGATAGTTGTACAAAGCCGAACAAACTTCTCTGAGAGAAACTTCGTCATTTCCATGGAGTAGAGTAGTTTCAAGGTGCTCGTACTGATCAGGAAGTGATACCAACAACATCAAGGCCAAGTCACCATCATCAAAAGTTGTATCCATATTTTGCAAATATGTGACCAACTTATTGAAACTGGTGATATGTTCATTCATCGTGGTACCAGGAACATAGGTGAAATGAATCAAACTCTTCTTCATGTACAATTTATTTTGACTGTTTTTCTTAAAAAATTTATCCTCCAGCGCTTTCCATAATCTACTTGCAGAAGTTTTCTTTGTGTATGGATATTTCTGCTCTCTAGCAAGGTAGGATCGAATGGTACCGCAAGCAACACGGTTGATAATTCTCCAATCTTCTTCTCCAATAACATCTGGTCTCTTTTTTTCAATAGCAAGATCTAGTCCTTGTTGAAAAAGGACATCTAGAACCTCGCCTTGCCACATCTCAAAATGTCCTGACCCGTCAAAAATTTCTACCACAAATTTCGCATTTGACACAATTCTTGTCATAAGTGAAGATGCCAATGATGATGTATTGTTGACACTTGATGTAGATTTTTCTTGTTTATTGTCTCCCATCTTTGACACAAATATTATTTAATAGCTGACGACACAAATCGAGATTATTTCCTTTATGGTGTGGAAGATCAGACTAAGCTACAACCACAGAGCATACTCAGACAGAACCTTGACTTAGTTACCAAGATAAATCTTTTCTGATGTGGAAGATCAGACTATGCTGTAACCACAGAGCATACTTACACAGTATCTTGGCTCTGATACCAATTGTTGCGAAAGCCAAATGTATATAGTGTGAATGAGTCATAACTACTATTCCAAAATATTATGATAGTCACCAAATAATAAATAAGACAATAAAGCAACAATAAAAGGAACACCAGAATTTACGAGATTCGGCCAATCTTGCCTACACCTCGGACATAACCAATATTTTATTCCACTCCAAAAATACAAATGAAATAATACTAAAGAGACTTCTAAAAGGAACATCGGCAGAAGATACAAATGCCTTAAGAAGATAAGAATGCAAATGAAAGGTGTGTTTAAATCCTAAACATTAGGCCTTCTTTTATAGGGTGAAGTACCAACCCAATTTACTTCCCAACCGATGTGGGATATTGACATTTCAACACTCTAATCATCAAATCTATCAAATTCTTAGCGTTACTTAATTCTTCCTCAAGATAAATCAAACTCCTTTTTTTTACTAGTGCCATTCTGCATTGTCCGAACTCATGTTGCAAGATTTGAATTTTGTTCGGAAGGCGTCAATTTCTTGTCGCAACAACTGATCACGTCTTTAGTGTATTTTCTTTTTCTACTATTCAAAAGGGAATGGATAATGGGCATATTCTGCCTTCTCATAGACATTGACATTGGCATAGTGCTACTACAAAGTTTTACTGGTGGAGTGTAGGGAAACAGCAATGGAAATATAATTTGTGAATTAAAACCCTAAACATATGCTTAACAAATAGAGATGAAGTGTTAAGAAAATCAAAACCCTAAACATATGCTTAACAAATAGAGATGAAGTATTAATTACTCCCTCCGTTCCAGTTTATGTGAACCTATTTCTTTTTTGGTCTGTTCCAAAACGAATAAACCCTTTCTAAATTTGGTAACAATTTAGCTTAAACTTACAACTCTACCCTTACTAAGAAGCTTTTATAACCACACAAATACTCTGGGCCCCATTTGGACTTGTTTTGGACTACAAAATCGAAAAGTCTTCATTATTTTCTTAAACTCCATGCCCAATCAAACAGGTTCACATAAATTGGAACGGAGGGAGTATATGCTTAACATTTTTTTGTTAACACGCGGAGGAGCGGTTAAACTTGAAGTTCTTGGGACTAAAGTTATACATCATTTGTTTCCTAAGTTTGTTTTCCCAAGTAATTCCACGCGCCAAGCCGATTGACTTATAACATCATTACAGTATAATTTTTTCTTCTTTGTAGCAAAACGATAATAATCACCAAAATAAACTATTTAGCCTACAATCTTTAGTTAAGAATGTAATTAAGTAAATAGAGACTAATTTCTTGTAACGACCTGACCGGTCGTTTTGAGTATTGCACTTCGCTAGCCAGTTCACGGGCATGACTTGTCCCGTATGATGTATTAGGACTTATGTAACTCTTCGGTTTTGGTTTTCAGGTTAATTGGAACAGATATGGAAGATTCGATTAGTTCCGTTAGGAGATTTTGGGCTTGGGAGCGCGTCGGGAATGTGATTTGAAGGTACGTGGTAGAATTAGGCTTGAATTGGCGAAATTGAAATTTGGCGTTTCCCGGTCGGCAGTGGAAATTGTGATGTGTGTGCAAAATTTCAGTTTATTCGGATGAGGTTTGATGGGTTTCAATATCGTTTGCGGTATTCGGAAGTTTGTAAATCCTTACGCTTGAATCCGAGGGTGATTTGGTGTTTTGATGTTGTTCTGAGTGTTCAGAATATTTGAATAAGTTTGAATTGTGTTATGTGAATTGTTGGCATATTTGGTTGAGGTCCCGAGGGTCTCAGGATGAATTTGGGTGGTTGACGGAAGGATTGGCATTGAGTTGGTGCTGCTGAAAATTTGGTGCTTCTGTCATATCCGCACCTGCAGATTGGGGACCGCAGGTGAGAGCTCGCATGTGCGAGCTGGGAGCCACAGATGCGGACGCTGTTGAGTTTTGTGTATTCCACAGAAGCGGAAGATGAGCCACAGGTGAGCACCGTAGGTGCGATGGTGTGACCGCAGATATGGAAAGTGGTTCATTAAGTGGGTTCCGCACCTGCGATAGAAATTTCGAAGGTGCAGTACCGCAAAAGCGAGAATTTGACCGCAGGTGCGATTTTTGCTGTGCAGAAAACTCCAGCTCGAGGTTTCTTCTTCATTTTTGGGCTTGAAGAACTCGGTGGAGAGACGATTTTTCAAGGGATTTGAAGGAGCAACGCTGGGGTAAGTGATTCTAACCTATAATGGTTTAAATTTCAAGAATCTATGATTTTATTCATCATCTAATTGAGAAGTTGAGCTAGAAACTTGGGAAATTTGATTGGGAATTTGATGGGCCATTTGAGGTCCGATTTTTATGGTTTTGATATGTATAGACTCGTGAGTGATTGAGCCTTCAAGTTTTGTAATTTTTGTAGGATTTCGAGACGTGGGCCCAAAGGGCGGGTTTGAGTGGATTTTGGTATTTGTGCTTAATTTGATAGTTTTTATTGTGGAATTTATTCCATTAGCGTATATTGGTAGTATTATTATTGTTGTGAATAGATTCGGAGTGATTGGGGGCCGAGTCGAGGGGCAAGAGCATCGCGATGTAGAGTTTTGATCGGTTTGAGGTAAGTAATGGTTGTAAATCTAGTTCTGAAGGTATGAAACCCCAGAATTTTATACTATTTTGATAAATAAGGTGATGCAGATGCTAGGTGACGGGCGTGTGGGCGTGCACTAGTAGGGATTGTGACTTGGTCCGTCCTGTGGCAACTGTAAAGTTGCATATTTTGATAAACTCTATATAATATCCTATGTGTTTTAGAAATCATCCTGTTAACTTGGGCTGAATTCCATGTTTGGAGCCTTGTGCCGTACTGTTTGGACCCTCAGGGGTATTTTCCTACTATCCTCACACTGTTTTGATTCGAAACCATATTCTCAGTCATGATTTTTACCTGTTTAGTGCTTGATTTAGTTTCATTTCTCTATTTTTAAATATATGAAAAATATTTGGGTTGAGTTCCCTGATTTTTCACTTAAATGCCCGAGTGGCTTGTGAGGAAGATGACTGCGAGAGGCCGAGGATCTGATGGCAGAGCACAACGCAACATCTTTAGTGTATTTTTTTTTTCTACTATTCAAAAGGGAATGGGTAATGGGCATATTCTGCCTTCTCATAGCCATTGGCACTGGCATAGTAAAACTACCGGTGGAGTGTAGTGTAAAGGCAATGGAAATTAATATAATTTGTGAATGAAAAAACAGTAAATAAAAACAGTGTTATTCCTAAACATATGCTTAACATATAGAGATGAACTGTTATATAGAGATTAGTTGTTGGCCTTTAGGAAACAAAAACAGTATAGCCTTTTTTGTTACACGCGGAGGAGCGTTAAACTTAAGTTCTAGGACTAATTTTGTTTCCTAATTTTGTTTTCCCAGGTAATTCCACGTCCCAACATCATTACCGTATAATTGTTTCTTCTTTGTAGCAAAACGATAATAATCACCAAAATAAACTTTTTAGCCTACAATCTTTAGTTAAGAATGTAATAAAGTAAATAGAGACTAATTTCTTGGGAGAAAAGAAAACAGTGTAGTTGATTTTAGTAAAGGAAATTTTTATATAGGAGTAATATTTTTAGATTAAATGATGGAAAAAAAAAAAATTCACGCCCAATGGCCATGGAACTTTATTAGCTAAAGCATTAAATTTATCGTATAAATATAATATAGTATATGAAGTCCAAGAAAATCCATTTTCATCGATAATAATAAATTTATAATGCTAGATTCCAAATTGAGAAAAATCTCTTATTCTAAATTTTCAATGCAAAAGTTAAAAGAAAGGGGGCAAAATACAAATCCACCGGTTGACAGAAACTAATTGTATTTGCTAGCAAAAAAGATATATAAAATATGCGTATTATATGTATATAATACTTATATATACAACAGAATTTTCGAATATTCTTTTGTATATATATGTATTATATACATATAATATGCATATTTTATGTTATTCATTTTATTGACTACTCCCTCCATTCCAATTTATGTGAACTTATTTTTTTTGTCTGTTCCAAAAAGAATGACCCCTTTCTATGTTTGAAAACAATTTAGCTTAAACTCCTAATTCTACCCTTAATGAGAAGTTTTTATAATCACATAAATACTCTGGATCCCATTTGACTTGTTTATGGCCACAAATTCCAAAAGTCTTCATTTTTACTTAAACTCCGTGCTTAGTAAAATAGGTTCACATAAATTAAAACAGATGGAATATTATTTTTAGGAACGGATAAAAATACACATTTTTCTATTATGAAAACAGAGGTGATATTAGAAAGAAAAATAGTCTTTTTTGTGACACAATTTGACTTTTTGAGATTAAAAAATTAAAATTTACCAAAGTTAAACTTAATGTAGTACTAGAAAATAGTTAATTTTTTACCATAGTAATGGTCAAATATCACGTTTTTGCTATAGAAAATAATATTTTAAAATAATTTTGATTTATAATAAATAGGGTGTATACATTTTTCATAGGAGGTAAAATTTGGTTCTAGTTAAGTCTAGTCTCATGGGCCAGAATTGGTATTGGGCTTAAGTATTCAACTATCTATTAAGCGAAAAATTTACAAATGGGCAATTTTATGTCCGGTCAATCAAATTTAGTCACATAATCAAAGATCAACTATATTTAGCCACTAAGTTAGAACGCTAATAATATGTTGACTAAAATACCCCTACTCTCTTTATAAAATTTACGCGACTTGACCTCATATTCTGTTTTAGCAGAATCTTGCAGCGCCAATCTATAGATCGAAGTAAGCTCCTTCAATTATTTTTCTGATTGTTTGAATTTCTTCTACGATCACAGACTTCAATGTGATACTCTACGATTCTTCACATTTGTAAACCAGAAAATTCAAAGAATCAGTAATATAATTGAGTGAAGTAAGCTCTCAATTATTCTTATGATTCTTCGAATTTTCTAGTTTGATCTTAATGCTTTAATCTATGTTAATCTCAAATTTTTTTAATGCGTTAATCTGTGCTTAATTATATTATATATCTTCTTCTTTGTAGTTCAGATTGTAACTAATAAAATCTGCATTGTTCTAACTTTATTATAAATTTTATATTAAAAAACTACACAGTCTCCAGCATATAGTATTGGAGGTATATTGGAATATCTAAATTATGCATAGATTATACTGGAAGTATTTATGATTACACATCTATAATACTGGAGATATTTTTAATTCAAAACAACAAAAAAAAATCGTGAAGAACAAAATGGCAGTATAATATGCTGGACTTTTCTCAAGTAATATCTAAAACCGAGAAACTTCTAGCTTATTTTTGATGACCCAAAAGGTCATCTCTTTTTTTAGAAGAGTCACGACCCAAAATTCACTAAGAGTCGTGATGGCGCCGGACACTGCTGTCAGGCAAGCCAACGAAATTACTTGATGAAATTCTCATTTTAACAATCTTGAATACTAAGATTTTCCTTCAATTTTTATAAATAAAAAGATAACCGCTTCAATTCAACTTAAATAATAAGCAATTAATACAAAATATTTCAAAATCATCCCAAAATTCGGTGTCACAAGTGCATGAGCATTTACTAAGAAGGAAATAAAATACAATAACTGTCCGGAATACAATATTGGACAGAAAATAATTCAAAAAATTGAAGGAGACTCTGTTGGCTGCGGGTCGCCTCGAGAAGTGCAACTCACCTAAGTTTCCGTATCAACCATGCCCCTACGCCCAATAGGCTACTAGAGATGCATGTGCCTGTGCAACAAAAATGCACAAAAGTGCAGTATGAGTCCGAAAAATAACGTGTACTCAATGAGTATCCCGTCTAATCTCGAAGACGTAGAGACGAGATGGCCGACTTTGACACTTACTAGAGGTCAAATATATATTATTAATGAGAATAATCATGGATTTATTAAGAATGACGGTAATTTCAAATAAATCACAAACAGGTAAAAGTTCCTTTTTATGCTGTTGGTCTCTGGATTCATAATCCATTAGTTTTCAATTATCTCAAGTCGGGGAGAGGAAATATTAGTATGAATAAATCTCAAGACAAGCAATACAAGCATGCACAAATCATGCCGAGGCGTACGACCCGATCCAACAGAAAATAAACTATGCACTGCCAATATAAGATGCATCTCTTACGGCGCGAACCATAGATGCATCTCTTACCCCGCTCGCGAATCATACATGCGACGTGGTCAAATACAAGTAAACATAACAATCAGTCAATCAAGAATTCATCAGGGAACAATTATCCAAAGAAAATCCAATTCTCTTTTAGCAATCCAAGAAAATGAAGTTTAATCTTTTTAGAAATTCATTTACTAATTCGATGTGATTTAAGCAATTGAAACTGTCAATAAGATTACAAATATTCCAAGTATAACATGCTTTTGGGTCCTAGATTACCCGGACTTAAACATAACAGTAGCTACGCACGGACTCTCATCACCTCATGCGTATGTAGCCCCCAGAAATAGGAGCACATATCCAATTAATTCACCTACGAGGACAATTCCCTCTTAAAAGGTTAGAAAGGAGACTCACCTCGCTCTGAAGATCCATAACCGGCATTCGATGCCCTTCTGATGACTCAAATTGATGCACAACGCTCCAACACTAGCCAATGATTATGCAAATCCATTAATATATGATAAACTTCTCATATTAATCCAATTTATAACAATTCCTAACCCCGATCGAAAAGTTGACAAAAACACCCTCGGGCCCACGTGCTTGGATTTCCAAAATTTTCAAAGAATAAGTTTACCCATAGCCTTACGAATGCAAATATATAATTTTTTCTAAATTTCATACCCAAAATCGTGGTCAAAATCCAATAATACTACTTTTCTTGGTTTTCCCTCAAACCCCAAGTTTTCTACAAATTTCAATATCTAAATCCATATATAAACCTTGTATTTAACTCAAAACCAGTAGAAATCACTTACCTCATGCTCGGTAATGAAAATGACACTCCCGAGTTGCTCCAAAATCGGCTCCCAAGGAAGAAATGAAGTGAAAATGAGCCAAAACCCGATTTTAAACGAACACTACCCAGGCGACCCTTCTATGCGATCGCAAATATAGCCCCGCGATCGCATAGGTAAATATGATGCCTCCCTAATTCCTTTTGTGCGTTCGCATGCACGCTCTCACGTTTGCACAGACCAAACGCATCACAGCCTCCAAACGTACACTGTGCGATTGCGACACCAACCCTGCAATTGCATAAGCCCCAGCCTTCCTCCTCTGCGATTGCATTGCACCTCCTGCGATCGCATAGGCCAAATTCCTGCTCCCTCAACTCTTGCTCTATGTGATCGAAGACCCTCTGTCACGATCGCATAGAGTAAAAACCGGATGCACTTATACTAGAAAACCAGCAATCCTCACAAGGTGAAAATCGATCCATTGAGCATCCGAAACACGCCCGAGGCTCCCGGGACCTTAACCAAACCTACCAACTAGTCCTAAAACAGATTACGGACTTGCTCGAGGCCTTAAATCATATCAAACAACGCTAAAACCATGAATTACACCTCAATTCAAGCTTTATGAACTTTGAAATTTTGAACTTCTACATTCGATGCCGAACCTATCAAATCACGTTCGATTGACCCCAAATTTTGCACAAAAGTCATATTTGACATTACGGACCTAGTCCAAGCTTCAAAATTGGATTCTGACCCCGATATCAAAATGCCCACTTCCGGTCAAACTTCTCAAAAACATTCAATTTTCTATCTTTAGCCAAATGACTCCAAAATGACCCACAGACCTTCGAATTCACTTCTGATCGCGCTCCCATCTCCATAATGACCATAGGAGCTACTCCCAGACTCGGAATTCCGAAGGAACATCCATAACACTAAAATGCACTTCAAGCCAAACTTATGAATGTTTTTCCAAAATGCTAACTTCCATAATAGGCGCCAAAATGCTCCCGGGTCATCCAAAACCCGATACAAGCATTCGCCCAAGTCCAAAATCATTATACGAAAATACTGGAATCTTCGAACCTTGATTCCGAGGTCGTTTACACAAAAATCCAATCCAAGATAAGTCCTTCAACTTTAAGCTTCCGAAATGAGAATTCTCTTTCCAAATCAACTCTGAACTTCCCGAAATTCAATATCGACCATGCGTACAAGTCATAATACCTGAAATGAAGCTGCTCATGGCCTCAGACTGCTGAACGACGCGCTAGGGCTCAAAACAACCGGTCGGGACGTTACATTCTCTCCCACTTAAACATACATTTGTCCTCAAACGTGCTGAGAACTACACTGAAGTAGTCTGAAATTACTACTTAACACCTCATGTACCTTCCCATGCTACCACAACTTAGTTGAGCACATTAGCTCGATCAATTCTGAAGATATTTCCGTTTATTCAAGCAAATAAGCCTTAGAGCCAAATTCCAATATCCGAAATTCTATGCTAGGCTTGTTTCCAGCATACGCTCATCATATCAATCACTAAACGTAGTACCAAGACGTGACTTCATACCTTAGCTGAATTTACACCTTGCACCATTTTACTCATAGGACCACAATAACATTCTCTGATCATAGGACCATAATAACATTCTCTGATCAATTTAGTCGAAATTCCACGAATCTGATGCTCCCATTGCACCGCATGACATACATAGGTCATGTTCTAACTCTTACAATACCGACATGACGGATGAGACATGTATAAATTCATAACCACTGCCGAAACAACAATTCATTGGGTCTATACTCCTGGCAATAACTATCACCTCATTCTAAACCAAATTATAGTCTTAGCTCCTTGATATACTTCATATACTCAGATTGCACTGATCTCGTCTCACCCAGTACGAATTGCTCAGGCAATAAGCTACCCCGACATGACCAAAAGTCCCATATGATGCTAAAATATGACAATAGGCTACCATATCGAACGCGATATAAGGAAAGCAAACTTTGAGAAGGAAATTCAACTACACCGCTCGCGCATCATACATGCGATGCGGTCAACTTAATTAAACAAACACCCCGCTCGCGAATCATACATGCGACGCGGGAACACATCTAATATAAGCTTTCCTCATAAAATAGGAACAAAACACATAAAAATAGATATGGGGAACTGTACTTAGCTTCACACTGTTGCAGCGCGCAACCCAATCCGAACATCATAACCATGGCGGCGTGCCACCCGATCCACCCATAAAACTTGCATAAGGAGATACGCAAGCACCCCGACTACTCTTCTATAAGGAGCGCTTTGTTGAAATGAACACATCTGGCCTGATATAGAGCCCATATTCACATTTTAAACCCATCCACACACCTCAAACTTATTCTGATCGAGCTGACTAGGCTAATAAACTTTCAAAGGTCCATAATAACTCTCCTTTCACTCATAACGTATAATAACAACCATCATAACCGGAGTAATCCTCCTCAATCCACAACTTAATGAATCAAGTGCCCTCCAAGCATCAATTCCCAAATCAACGATATCGCCATAATCTTCTTAATTGGTTTAACTCTCCAACCAATCAAGTGACTACATGCCACACTTATACGACATTCCCGTGGGGCTCGCTCCCACAACCATCCGTACTAGATAGCAGGTCTGCACATCCAACCCTCCGACCACACTAACGTTAAAGGCGATCAAGAATCCTTAGCAAGGACGCAAAGTAAACACACCGATCCCAGGTAATGTTGAAGGCAATACCAACTTACTTTAAACCTCGAATCTACTTTCTTTCTCATCACATCCTTATTAACACTGAACTGCAACCTTGATCCTTACTTCAAATTCCATACCACTCACTGCACCCAATACACCAATATACGATAGAACACGATTTCCATCATAACTCCGGAACCACTAATAGACTAACATTTCATCATGTAAAAGCTTTTCACTTAACTCACTTTAGGAGAACCATAGCAACACATAGGCGAATTCTCATAACCATAGAATATGCAAATCTGTAAGTAGTGGTCTAAGACACCATGGCCCTTCCGGGGTCTGCCTACTCATAATAGGCCATAACAGAAGAATACTCCTGAATAACATCAATTACGGCGATCGATAGGCCTCGCACGTATTGCCACAAATCACTTGCATAATTTGCTGAAGGAACTGATTACTACCACCAATATGCCAATTCAACTATGGATAATTAGTCTACCTTCTTCCAATTTAATTCTCGATTGCCTTAGAAATAATGATAACTCCATTAAACATATAACGCACTCCATCCGCACTCGTCCCGAGTGACCTTGAATCACGAGACCATGCTGTCTCAAATCCCACAAACCATTTCATACCTCCCAATGCTACACTTCAAGTTAAAACATCGTAGAACATTCTGTGCCTCTTCTCATAAGCTTGTACAAAGCTTGATTCTTAACCGTACCTATAGGCTCATAATTATTAGGCACCACGCTTTACCCCTTTGAATCCATTAGGACCATTGTTGAGAGTCACCCGCTCTGACTTGGCCCCAAATATACTCAAATTCATGAATCTTCTAGCATATGAATACCCTCTGGAGGAAACACCCGACAAAATCACTCCCCTTGAAACCCACACTTATACGAGGCATAGTTCCTGAATCCTTCCCAAATCTGAGCATGAGCCAATAAGGCCAACCATAGCACGCCTTTAACAGTTCATTTGCTCAACTTATCGCTTACGTCTTTTTCCCGTAGCTAAAATAACTTACCAATACGCTAATAACTAGAAACCTCGCAAGTAATTAACCATGCGACCCAATCATAGGCGATAGGACTCTCCCACTTAGCTTGAAGGCACTATTACATAACTCTGGAATTCACCAGGGTTATTAATCTCTTATTAACATAACCTTGTGCAATCAACCGCTAAAATTCTCGGAACCTTTATGCAAAAACCCACTTTTTATACTCTGAATCATTAACCACATTCGCACGACTGTTCTCTTTGTTTAGTAACCAATAAAATTCTTCGTAGAAGCTTCGCCAATCACGCGAATGCTACCCTGCTTATAGGGAATAACCCACCTGAGTCCGAGCTTACTCTCTAGTTGCACAAGTCCATTCACCCCTCGTGGACATCAACTAAATTTGCGGCAACATCCTTCCAATTCAAAGTTATATTGTATCCTTCTTCTTTTCCAGCAGCTCATTCCCGTTATATCAATTCTCCTGCTGTATAATAGCCCATGCTCAAAATTAAATCTGTAGACCTCAATCACCAAATCACTAAAATTCCCAAATCGTTCCAACTCTCCTCAGGGCGCGTAGTCATCCTACCACCAAGCCCATGTGCAACTCCGCCACTCTCCCACTTTAGGCATACTCGCTTCTTTAATCAACTACTCGACCTGCGCTTCTTATACCTGGCCTTCTAGAAGTTTTCAACACCGCCTGACATTTCCCATATGTCATTCCTCATACTTTGCTGCTCAATTGCCTTGAGTAAAATCTATCTTCGTAGCACTTGAACCCATAACTCGCTACTAACTTTAAACCTTTCCGAAGATCATCTTTCTCGAGCCATCGACATCAGAAACACCGACTCAATCTTGAATCACCGCACCCCGCGATCTCTGACCGTCGCTTCTTCAATACTGACTTGCAATATCCTACTCCAAAGGCGAATTGTAGAAGATCATAACACCCACGCACTCAGTACATTCAACAAGGACAATCACACCTCATCATAGATGAGAATTCCTCCACGCTCGCAAATACCAAGCCTCGTTGCTCCATCATCCCAAATTTACACATTCTTAGTGCGTTTGCCTTTCCCCTACCGAAAGTAAAATACTGAATCTCTGAATCATGCACTGAGTAAATCTCCCTTCAAGTCATTCACTGCCCGACACGTTGGCAAATATCCTACCATCATAACAATACTATGGAACAATCGTTCATAAGCATCAAGGCATCTTGCGCCTAGCCTCAGAGCTCCCAAAAGTACTGCTACTGAGATGAAATGACAGAACATCCTTCCACAAGGCGACGATAATAGCTCAGACAACTATACAGGGAGAAACACCCCGCACTGCATCAGTAGTACCATAACAATTCTTCAATTCTTGATTTATAAGAAGCGGTTTGCGTTGCACATGATTGAATAAGAATGAATTAAAGGAATACACCTCCAAGGATCAAATCGCACGATAAGGAACCAAGAAGGGAAGTACTCCTAATAGTCCTGCAGCCTCCCGAGGATAAGTACAGATGTCTCTATACCGATCCGCGAGACTCTACTAGACTTGCTCATGACTTGTGAGACCCTAGGAACCTAGTGCTCTGATACCATGTTGTCACGACCCAAAATCCACTAAGGGTCGTGATGGCGCCGGACATTGCTGTCAGGCAAGCCAACCAAATTACTTGATGAAGTTCTCATTTTAAAAATCTTGAAAACTAAGATTTCCTTCAATTTTTATAAATAAAAAGATAACCGCTTCAATTCAACTTAAATAATAAGAAATTAATACCAAATATTTCAAAACCATACCAAAACCCGGTGTCACAAGTGCATGAGCATTTACTAAGAAAAAAATAAAATACAACAAATGTCCGGAATACAATATTGGACAGAAAATAATTACAGAAAACTGAAGGACACTCTGCTGGCTGCAAGTTACCTCGAGAAGTGCAACTAACCTAAGTCTCCATATCAACCATGCTGCTACGCCCCGTAGGCCATTAGAGATGCATGTGCCTATGCAATAAAAATGCACAGAAGTGTAGTATGAGTATGAAAAACAACGTGTACTCAATGAGTATCCCATCTAATCTCGAAGAAGTAGAGACGAGATGGTAAACTTTGACACTTACTAGAGGTCCAATAATAATATATTATTAATGCGAATAATCATGAATTTATTAAGAATGACGGTAATTTCAAATAAATCACGAACAGGTAAAAGTTCCTTTTTATGCTGAAGGTCTCCGAATTCATAATCCATTAGTTTTCAATTATCTCAAGTCGGGGAAAGCAAATATTATTATTAATAAATCTCAAGGCAAACAATACAAGCTTGCGCAAATCATGCCGAGGCGTACAACCCAATCTAACAAAAAATAAACTGTGCATTGCCGAGGGTCGAATGGCACGAACAAGAGATGCATCTATTACCCCGCTCACGAATCATACATGCGATGCGGTCAAATATAAGTAAACACAACAATCAGTCAATCACAATTATCCAAAGAAAAGCCAATTCTCTTTTAACAATTCAAGAAAAGGAAGTTTAATCTTTTTAGAAATTTATTTACTAATTCGATGTGATTTAAGCAATTCAAACTGTCAATAAGATTACAAATATTCCAAGTATAGCATGCTTTTAGGTCCTAGACTACCCGGACTTAAACATAATAGTAGTTACGCGTGGACTCTTGTCACCTTATGCATACGTAGCCCTCATAAATAGGAGCACATATCCAATTAATTCACCTATGGGGACAATTCCCTCTTACAAGGTTAGAAAGGAGACTCACCTCACTCCGAAGAACCATAACCGGCATTCCACGCCATTTCAAAGACTCAAATGATGCACAATGCTCCAGCACTAGCCAATGATTATGTAAATCCATTAATATACGATAAACTTCTCATATTAATCTAATTTATAGTAATTTCTTATCCCGATCGGAAAGTTGACGAAAACGCCCTCGGTCCCACGTGCCCGAATTTCCAAATTTTCGAAGAATAAGTTTACCCATAGCCTCACGAACTCAAATATATAATTTTTTCTAAATTCCATACCCAAAGTCGTGGTCAAAATCCAAGAATATTATTTTTCAAGGTTTTTCCTCAAACCCCAAGTTTTCTACAAATTTCAATGTCTAAATCCATATATTAATCTTGTATTCAACTCAAAACTAGTAGAAATCACTTACCTCATGCTTTGTGATGAAAATGACACTCCCATGTTGCTCCAAAATTGGCTCCCATGGAAGAAATGAAGTGAAAATGAGCCAAAACCCGATTTTAAAAGAACACTGCCCCGGCGATCCTTCTATGCGATCGCATAGTCCAACTCTACTGCCTCCCTAATTCCTTCTGTGCGTTCGCATGCACGCTCCCTCATTCGCACAGACCAAACGCATCACAGCCTCCAAACGCACACTGTGCGATCGCTACACCAACCTTGCGATCGCATAAGCCCCAGCCTTGCTCCTCTGCGATCGCATTGCACCTTCTGGGATCGCATAGGCCTAATTATAGCTCCCTTAACTCTTGCTCTATGCGATCGTAGACCCTCTCTCGGGATCGCATAGAGTAAAAACCTGCTGCACTTATACCAGAAAACTAGCAATCCTCACAAGGCAAAAATCGATCCGTTGAGCATATGAAACCCGCCCGAGGCCCCCGGGACCTCAACCAAATCTTCCAACCAGTCCTAAAACACATTACGGACTTGCTCGAGGCAACAAATCATATCAAACAACGCTAAAACCATGAATTACACCCCAATTCAAGCTTTATGAATTTTGAAATTTCGAACTTTTACATTCGATGCAGAAACCTATCAAATCACGTCCGATTGACCCCAAATTTTGCATACAAGCAATATTTGACATTACGGACGTACTCCAACCTCCAGAATCGGATTCCGACACCGATATCAAAAGGTCCACTTTTGGTCAAACTTCTCAAAAACCTTCAATTTTCTATCTTTAGCCAAATTACTCTAAAATGACCTACGGACCTCCGAATTCACTTCTGTTCGCGCTCCCAGCTCTAGAATCACCATAAGAAGCTACACTCAAACTCAAAATTCCAAACGGACATCAATAGCACTGAAATGCACTTCGAGACAAACTTATAAAATTTCTTTCAAAATGCTTAGCTCCACAATAGGCGCCAAAATGCTCCCGGGTCATCCAAAATCGGACACGGGCATACGCCATGTTTGAAATCATTATATGAACCTACTGGAACCTTCAAATCCTAATTCTGAGGTCGTTTACTAAAAAATCCAATCCTAGTTAATTCCTTCAACTTTAAGCTTCCGAAATGAGAATTCTCTTTCCAAATCAACTCTGAACTTCCCGAAATTCAATTCCGGCCATGTGTACAAGTCATAATACCTGAAATAAAGCTGCTCATGGCCTCAGACTACTAAACGATGCGCTATGACTCAAAACGATCGGTCGAGTCGTTACAAGAAGTCGAATCCATGTTTTGAGGTCTTAAAAATAGCCTTTTATCTCTCCTTGATTTGCATGTGTAGTTCAGGTGTGTATCTAGAAAGCCCTTATGTGAAAAATTTAAGAAATGATGATTTTTTGGCTTAAAAAGAAGATTTTTGTTGACTTCGGTCAACGTTTTAAGTAAATAGACCCTGACCCGGACCCATGTTTCGACGGCCCTAGAGGGTCCGTAGAAAAATATGGGACCTGGGCGTATGCCTGGATTCGAATTTCGAGGTCCCTAGCCCGAGAAATAAATTTTGGAAAGAAATTGATAAGACTAAAAATGTAATAATTTAAAAGATTTGATCTTGTTGGTATCGGGCCCGTATTTTGGCTTTGGAGCTCGGTAAGGTCCATTATGATATTTAGACCTTATATGTGAAATTTGGTGAAAAACAAAAGTGATTTGATGTGTTTCGGACCTTTGGTTGAGATATTAGAAAATTTGAATCTATCTTGAAAATTTCTTGAGTTTTGGTGTTGAATTCATAGTTCTAGATGTTATTTTTTCGATTTGATAATGCGAGCAACTTCGTATGATGTTTTAGGATTTGTGTGCATGTTTTGTTTGGAGCCCTGAGGGCTCGGGTGAGTTTCGGATAGGCTGTGGAGTGTTTTGGACTTGGAAAAAAATGTTGCAGGTATTCCAGTTCTGGTGTTGGCCTCTGATCTCGCAATTGCGAGACTACATTTTGTATTTGCAAAGCCTGACAGTGTTGCGATTGTGAGCCACTCATCGCAAATGCGAAGAGTACCTGGGCCAACAATCTTCGCAATTGCGAAGAACTCTTCACATTTGCGAAGTAAAGCTGGGAGGGGTATTGATCGCAAATGCGATCATTTAGTCGCATTTGCGGAGGATCATGTTCGCATTTGTGAGCTGTCCATCGCATTTGCGAAGGAAGAAGAAATGTGAGGGGTTCGCATTTGCGAGCTTCGCAAATGCAACATCTGCAGCAGAGTAAAAGGGTCTTGGACAAGATTTTTCATTCATTCTCCCATTTTTTAAAACCTAAACTTCAAGAGGTGATTTTTCTAGGGAAAGTTCTTCCCCAAATCATAGGTAAATGATTCTTAACTTATTTCTTCCAATCTATTTCATCTTTTTACAAGAATTAATCCTAGAATCTAGGGGTTTTCATGGTGGAATTGGGTGTTTTGGGCTAGAATTTAGGGATTTCAAAATTTGGGGATTTAGACCTCAAATTCAGGTTGGATTCCAAAACCAATTGTATATCCGGGCTCAACGTGAATGGGTAATCGGGTTTTGGTCTGAATTTTGAATTTTGACCAGGAGGGCCTGGGGTCGATTCTTTACTTTTTGGGTAAAATATTGGGAAACCTATAATTATGCATTGAAATTGATTTCTTTAGCATTTATTGATGTTATTCAGTTAAGTATGACTAGATACGAGTGGGTTAGTGGTGGAATCGAGAGATAAAGCAGTGATTGAGCTTTGAAATACCCTTTGGCTTGAGGTAAGTGTTTGGTCTAACCTTGACTTGAGGGATTAAGGATCCCCCACTTACTTGCTGTGTGAAATTCCTTGTGTGTGTGGTGTATAGGTGTGGTGACGAGTACCTATGCACCACCGAATTATCATTTTAGCCTGTTCCCTTCCCCGTTTCCCTATATATTGCTCTCCTGTCTTACTTGCCACTTGCTTATTGATGCTTTCATGCCTAATTGCTTCTTGTTAAATATTGCGTCTCTATTGTTGTTGTTAATTGTTCCATTATGTTACTGTTGGCTTAGATTGGTTTATTAGTGCTTCATGATACACCTTGGTTGGTCTCACTGTGTATATTTAACTGGTTAAGTTTCATACTCGACTTCGATGTCCATTTTGCTTTGATCCTCATGCATTGCATCCTATCTTCGACTCGAATCTGATCCATCGGGATCGAACTCGACCTCACCTAAACTCGGGCTTAAGATGGACCCTTGAGCTCTATACCTCGGTGTCCAATCAGTCTCTCAAAATCTCTTAGTACTTGCAAATCGTCATTAAATTCAATCGTTTTTACCATCTTTTCTATAGCAATTCTTTCGGCTTCTCCTTGCTTCTGCAACATTAACTTGGCCTCTTGATTAATCCTGGCTTTCTCTAATTCAAGTTGCTGCTATTTTTTCTGTATCTCTCTTTCATGTTGCACAACCCCTTTTTTTCCAGTGCCTCGAACAACAGCCTTTACTGGTAATGCTTGTGCCTGACCCAAATCCCTGTAAAAATTATCTGAATTAGCAACTTTAGTACTACAACTTCGTTTTGGTTTTTTATTGCTAGCGCACAATGAAACAACGTCTTGTTTTACTGATGTTGATCTTGAATCTTGAGTTTTCACGATCCTCGTCAATTTACGTCTAATCTGATCATCAAATCTATCAAAGCTCTTATTATTACTTAATTCTTCCTCAAAAGAAATCAAGCCCCCCCTTTTAATACTATTCTGCATTGTCCGAAACATCTTCTTCGATGATAATATTGACGATTTCATGCCACTTTTCTTGTTTATTCTACTACTCGCAATGGAACAAGTTAAATCCATAATCTTCCTTTTCTTTTGATGAATAGGCATTCACATTGGCATACTGCAGATTTTCACTTAAGTAATCTCGGTCTATTTTCACAATTCTAAGCAGTTTTAGATTTAAGGATTTACTTCCTATTCCAAATTGATGTTTACTTTGTATTTTGCGTGAAAAAAAAATTAATTAACGAAGCTTACCAAAGAGTGTGTCTGTCACGACCCAAACCCCGCTCGTGATGGCACCCGACACCTTGTTAGGCAAGCCCGACCCTTAGAACATTCTCAAACCCAAGTTACAAAGCTTCTTATCGGTTATTAAATTTAAAATATCAATTAAGAAAAATCTCAGTCTGTGATAGTGATAAAAAATGTGCGGAAACCACAATAATATCAAAACATCCCATATAGAATCTGGCGTCACGAGTCAGAGCCTCTAGATACAATAGAGCAGCATCCTATACATATGAAAGTCTAGGTGCGGAAGTAAAAGAAAAGGGCAAGAGGAGAAATCGGGTACTGCGGACGCCGGCAACTACCTCGATGACTCCGACAACTGAACTGGGCAGCAACAGTAACCTCAGCTATACCTCCGGGATCCCTGTATCTGCACACAAGGTACAGGGAGTAAAGTGAGTACTCCAACTCAGTGAGTAATAGCAATAAATAACAACTGAAAGTAAGAAATCCTGTAAGAGCACTACACAGCTCTATAACCAACAGTAAGGGCAGTAAAGATCAGCTAATCAGGGAAAATTGGTAAAAGAAATCTCCTACAGTCCGACAATTTACCAATACTGCTGCGGCACGTAGCCCGATCCATACCTAATACTGCTGCGGCTTGCAGCCTGATCCAAATATAGTATATACTGTTGCGGCGCGCAGCCCGATCCAACAATAATAGTCGACTGTGCTCACTGGGGGTAGGTGCAGACTCTGGAGGGGCTCCTACAACCCAAACGCTATAATACTGCGGTGTGTAGTCCGATCCACATAATATATCACTGCGGCGTGCAGTCCGATCCACATAATATATCACTGCAGAGTGCAGTCCGATCCATATAATATATCACTGCGGAGTGCAGTCCGATCCATATAATATATCACTGCGGCGTGCAGTCCGATCCATACATGTATATGTATATATTGCTGCGGCGTGCAGCCCGATCCAGTGTATATCAAATACCCTCACTATGGGGTCCTTGACCCCTCTCAGTCAATATAGACTTGGCCTCTCGAGCCCACTCAGCTAAGATAGGGTTTCCAACCCCAGGTATTCCTCATTTAGAGTGCAAATTGCTAAGACCGGTTCACATTATGTTTAAAAGTTTAAGAATATGAATGAGAGTATGATTTCGACAGGTAAAGTGAGGTCAATTAGTCCAACATGCTCCCTAAGGGTCCTACAGATCGGAACAAGGCCCCAAACATGGCAACTAGCCCAAAATATACTGATACTAATTCAGTCTCAGTCAAAGGTACAGCAGAGACATGAATCGGGATGGACCGAGCCCGAATCCCCAACAGTAACGTCACCACGCTCATCATGTAGCACGTATCTCATCTCAACATAGCACTACATAGTGCAAATACGGGGTTTCCAACCCTCAGTACATCATTTATAACCATTACTTACCTCAATCCGGCCGAAATCCTAGCTCGCCTTGCGCTTCCCTCGCAAATCAACCTCCTCGTGCGTAGAATCTGGCCAATACCACAAGGAATACGTTATGATAAGCTAATGGGATGTAACCCAATTGAAAGAACTCGAAAAACACCCAAAAACACAAAGTTGGCAAAACCCGAGCCCCGGGTCCACGTCTCAAAAAATTATAAAATTAACATCACCGGCTTCGTTATTTCGCTACGAGTTCATACATACCAAATTCACAAAAATCGGAGTCCATTGGCCCCCTCAAATCACTAGTTTAAACTCTTTCAAATTTCAAGCCCTAACCTCCATTTTTAACCTTAATTCCCTTGGATTTTCGGTGTTAATCCATGTTTTTACACCATAATAACGTAATCTAAGACCAATAATCCATACCTGATGAAAACTCTCGAAACCCTCTTCAAAATCGTCCAAAAAAATCGCCTAAGTCCGAAGCCCCAAATATTTTCCCCTTCAAATTTCATGAAGGAAACTTAATATTGTTCTGCCCAGTCATTTCCGCTTATGCGGTCCATGCACCGCACCTGTGGCTTCCGCTTTTGCAGTCAAAACACCGCTTATGCGGTTCAACTTAAAAATTCCAGGGCCGCTTCTGCGATCGAAATCCGCTTTTGCGGAAAGACTTCCGCTTCTGCGGAATATACCAAGCCCCCTCAAGGTCCGCATCTGCGGAACCGCTCCTGCGGCTCCTTTTCCGTAGATGCGGAAATACCAGAAGCCAGAAGATCAGATCTTTTGCATGCTTCCAAAGTTCCCGTTTAACCATCCGAAATCACGCCGAGGCCCCCGGGACCTCAACCAAAAGCACCAACACATCCTAAAACCTTATTCAAACTTGTTCCAATCCCCAAAACACGTCAAACAATGCTAAAATCATTAAATCACATCGAATTCAAGCCTAAGTTTCTCCAAAACTTCCGCAATACGCATTCAATCAAAAACCTTACTAAACGACATCCAAATGACCTGAAAATTTGCAGACATACTCAAAATCACCTAGCGAAGCTACTGCAACTCTCGGAATTCCATTCCGACCCTCGGATCAAAATCTACTCCGCATCTCCTGCTCGGTCTCCCAAGTAGCCTCCTACACGGGCCGACCTCTCCACTGCACCTTCACTGAAGCAATATCCTTGGACTTCAACTTTCGAACCTGTCGACCCAGAATAGCCACCAGCTCCACATCATATGACAAATCATCATCCAACCGAATCTTGCTGAAGTCCAACACATGAGATGAGTCCCCAACATACTTCCGGAGCATAGATACATGGAATACCGAATGCACACTAGACAAGCTAGGTGGCAAAGCAAGCTCATATGCCACCTCTCAAATCCTCCTGAGTATCTCAAAAGGCCCAATGAACCTCGGGCTCAGCTTCCCTTTCTTCCCGAACCGCATAACACCCTTCATGGGCGAAATCTTCAACAAGACCTTCTCGCCTACCATATAAGACACATACGAACCTTCTGGTCCGCATAACTCTTCTGGCGCGACTGTTCTGTACGAAGCCTTTCCCGGATCAACTTCACCTTCTCTAAAGCATCCTGAACCATCTCAGCCCCCAACAATCTAGCCTCGCCGAGCTCGAACCATCCAACAGGAGGTCTACACCGCCTACCATACAATGACTCATACGGGGCCATCTGAATGCTCGACTGATAACTGTTGTTGTAGGCAAACTCTGCAAGAGGCAAAAACTAATCCCATGAACCTCCAAAATCAATAACACATGCACGCAACATGTCCTTCAAAATCTGAATAGTGCGCTCGGACTGCCCGTCCATCTGAGGATGGAATGCTGTGCTCAACTCCACCTGCGTACCCAGCTCCCGCTGAAATACCCTCCAGAACTGAGAAGTGAACTGAGTACCTCTATCCGATATAATACACACTGGAACCCCATGTAACCTGACAATCTCCCGAATAAAGATCGCTGCCAGCCGCTCCAAAGAGTAAGTAGTACATACTGGAATGAAGTGCACGGACTTGGTCAGCCGATCCACAATCACCCAAACTGAATCAAACTTCCTCAAAGTCCGAGGGAGACCACTCACAAAATCCATAGTAATCCTTTCCCATTTCCACTCAGGAATAAACATACGTTGAAGAACACTGCCCGGCCTCTGATGCTCGTACTTGACCTGCTGGAAGTTGAGACATCGAGCTACATAACTCACAATATCCTTCTTCATCCTCCTCTACCAGTAATACTATCTCAAGTCCTGATACATTATTGCGGCACCTGGATAAATGGAGTACCGCGAGCTGTGGGCCTCCTCTAGTATCAACTCCCGAAGCCCATCCACGTTGGGCATGCAAATCCGGCCTTGCATCCTTAACACACCGTCATCATCAATGGTCACATCTCTGGCATCATCATGCTGAACTCTGTCCTTAAGGACAAGCAAATGTGGATCATCATACTGGCGCTCTCTGATGTGGTCATACAAGGAGGACCAAGAAACAATCAAGCCAACACCCGACTCGGCTCTGAAATATCTAATCTCACCATCTGATTGGCCAACGCTTGAACATCAATTACAAAGGGCCTCTCCCCAACTGGAATATATGCCAAGCTGCCCATACTAACCACCTTCCGACTCAAAGCATCAGCCACTACATTGGCCTTCCCGGATGATACAATATGGTAATGTCATAATCCTTGAGCAACTCAAGCCACCTCCGATGCCTCAAATTAAGATCTTTCTGTTTGAACAGATGCTGAAGGCTGCGATGATCAGTATACACCTCACAAGAAACGCCATACAAGTAGTGCCTCCAAAACTTCAGAGCATAAACTATAGCTGCTAACTCGAAATCATACACAGGGTAGTTCCTCTAATGGGGCTTCAACTGACGAGAAGCATATGCAATAACTCTACCCTCCTACATCAACACACATCCGATCCCAACTCTCGAGGCATCACAATACACAGTGTAGGAACCTAAAGTCGATGGCAATACAAATACTGGAGCCGTGGTCAAAGCTGTCTTGAGCTTCTAAAAGCTCTCCTCACACTCCTCGAACCACACTAATGGAGCACCCTCTGAGTCAACTTGGTCAAGGGTGACGCAATAGAGGAAAATCCTCAAACAAACCGGCGATAATACCCTCCAACCCAAGGAAACTACAAATCTCATTGGCTGAGGTCGGTCTAGGCCAACTCTGTACCGCCACTATCTTCTTTTAATCAACCTAAATACTATCACTGGACACACGTGTCCCAGAAAAGCCACAGACCCAAGCCAGAACTCACACTTGGAGAACTTTGCATAAAGCTTCTCCTCCCTCAATCTCTGCAATACTACTCTCAAATGCTGAGTATGCTCCACCTGGCTACGCGAGTACACCAGGATGTCATCAATAAACACAATCACAAATGAATCCGGATACAGCCGGAACACACTGTTCATCAAATGCATGAACGCAGCTGGGGCATTAGTCAAACCAAAAGACATAACTAGAAACTCATAATGCACATATCTCGTCCTGAAAGCTGTCTTTATAATATCAGAATCCCTAATCTTCAGCTGGTGATAGCCTGATTGAAGATCAATCTTCGAGAATACCCTCGCTTCCTGGAGCTGATCAAACAAGTCATCAATACGGGGTAGTGGATACGTATTCTTCACTGTCACCTTGTTCAGCTGCCTGTAATCAATACACATTCTCATTATGCCATCTTTCTTCTTCACAAATAAGACCGGTGCACCCCACGGTGACACACTAGGACAAATAAACCCCTTATCTAGGAGTTCCTGAAGCTGCTCCTTCAACTCCTT
>MU777108.1:79941-104515 GCA_026770625.1 Nicotiana glauca | reverse complement strand
CCACAATAATAGTATCGCCCACCGGGGTAGATACGTGCACAGGTAACGCAAGACACCCTCGGGTCGTACCCAAATGATGAGCAAAGTATGAAGATACATAGGAATAAGTAGATCCGGGATCAAATAAAACTGAGGCATCCCTGTGGCAGACTGAAATAATACTTGTGATAACAACATCCAAAGCAATAGCATCTGACTGGCCCTGAAGAGCATAGAATCGAGCATGACCACCACCCGATCGGCCTCCCCCTCTGGGGCGACCCCTAGCTGCCTGTCCCTCACCCCTAGCTGGCGGGGTGGGTGCTGAAGATACTGGCCCAGAAGATGAGGGTTGGCTCCTCTACTGAGATGAACTGGATACACGATGGGGACACTCCCTTCGCATATGCCCGAACTCACCACACTCATAGCAACTCCCGGGCGCTGGGAAATGGGAATGAAGGGAACCTCTCGCACCAGAGTGGCTAGCTGATGCACTCGGCCGAGATGAACCCTAAACAGATGGGGCACGAGATGAACTATGCACTGGAAGTGCACTAAGAGATGGCTGACTCTGCTGAGAGCCCTGATAACCCACGATACTCTGAGCAAGCTGACTGATGTGGCCTGAAAGAACGACCTCTACTCTACTGAACCTGGCCCCTAGACAGAGCACCACTGAAGCTACCTGATCCTCGAGGCCTCTTGGCCTCCCTCTCCTCTCTCTCCTAATGGCGAACCGTCTCAATATCACAATCAATATCCACTGCATCCTTAAAGGTATGGCTCAGGATCCTCTCTCAAGTCATCAGAATACGGATGGGATAAATGAGTCCTCCACAAACCGTCTAATCCGCTACTGATCAGTCGGGACCATACATGGAGCATAACGAGCCAACTCTGAGAATCTCACCTCATACTGCATCACAGTCACATCTCCCTAACGAAGCCACTCAAACTGCCTACGCAGCTCCTCTCTCTGCGACCGTGGTACCCACTTCTCCAGAAAGATAGTGGAGAACTCTTGCCATGACAACGGCGCTGCACCTGCCAGCCTACGCCGCTCATATGCCTCCCACCATGCAAAGGCTGCTCCTGAGAACTGAAAGGTGGTAAATGATACCCCGCTCGACTCTAAGATCCCTGCTGTCTGAAGCATACGTCGACACTTGTCGAGAAAACCCTGGGCATCGTCACCCGGAATACCGCTGAAAGTAGGAGGTGAGAGCCTGCGGAACCTCTCAAGACGATGCTGCTCATCGTCTGGCATGACTGGAACCCCATCACCCTGAACTGGGGCAACTAGCCAGACTGGGGCAACCTGCTGAGCTGGTGGCGCCTCAGGTGTCTGCAAACCCTGCACTACCTGCTCAGGCGTGCGAGCTGCGGGGGTCTAATGACCACCCCCGGTCTGAGAAGTAGCTGCGGCAGTAGTGGCCGAGACTGCCTGAGCCAAGCCGGTGCTAGGGCCTCCTGAAGACCCGGAATCACAATAGGCACAGCTGGTGCCTGAGCAGGTACTGTTGGAGTCTCTATAGCTGGAGGCTGATCCTGAATATGGGCGACTGGTGGATCAACTGGTGCTGCCCCTGCTACCCTACCTTGACCACGACCACGGCCGCGTCCACGGCCTCGAGGAAGTGGTACTGGTGGTCGTCCTCTATGTCCGGTAGCACAGGGTCTCGCCATCTACGAGAGAATAGAATACATAAATTTAGTTCTTGGATCAACAAAGTCGCACGACAAGGATTTCAAGAATATGAAGTTTTTCCTAAAGGTTCTGCAGCCTCCCGAGGATAAGTACAGACGTCTCCGTACCGATCCGCGAGACTACGAAACCGGCTCTTGACTCGCGAGACCTGGTAACCTATGCTCTGATACCAACTTGTCACGACCCAAACCCTGGTCGTGATGGCGCCCAACACCTTGTTAGGCAAGCCCGACCCTTAGAACATTCTCAAACCAAAGTTACAAAGCTTTTTATCAGTTATTAAATTTAAAATATCAATTAAGCAAAATCTCAGTCTGTGATAGTGATAAAAACTGTGCGGAAACCAGAATAATATCAAAACAGCCCATACCAAATCTGGCGTCACGAGTTAGAGCCTCTAGATACAACGGAGCAACATCCTATACATATGAAAGTCTAGGTACGGAAGTAAAAGAAAAGGGCAAGAGGAGAAATCGGGTCCTGCGGACCCGGCAGCTACCTCGATAACTCCGACAACTGAACTAGGCAGCAGCATTAACCTCAACTATGCCTTCGGGATCCCTGTATCTGCACACAAGGTGCAGGGAGTAAAGTGAGTACTCCAACTCAGTGAGTAATAAAAATTAATAACAACTGAAAGTAAGAAATCTTGTAAGAATACTACACAGTTCTATAACCAACAGTAAGGGCAGTAAAGATCAGCTAATCAGGGACAATTGGTAAAAGAAATCTCCTACAGTCCGATAATTTACCAATACTGCTGCGGCGCGCAGCCCGATCCATACCTAATACTGCTGCAGCGTGCAGCCCGATCAAAATATAGTATATACTGCTGCGGCGCGCAGCCCGATCCAATAATAATAGTCGACTGCGCTCACTGGGGGTGTGTGCAGACTCCGGAGGGGCTCCTACAGCCCAAACGCTATAATACTGTGGCGTGCAGTCCGATCCACATAATATATTACTGCGGCGTGCAATCCGATCCATATAGTATATCACTANGTCCTTGACCCCTCTCAGTCAATATAGACTTGGCCTCTTGGGCCCACTCAGCTAAGACAGGGTTTCCAACCCCAGGTATTCCTCATTTAGAGTGCAAATTGCTAAGAACGGTTCACATTATGTTTCACAGTTTAAGAATATGTATGAGAGTATGATTTCGACAGGTAAAGTGAGGTTAATTAGCCCAACATGCTCCCTAAGGGTCCTATAGATCGGCACAAGGCCCCAAACATGGAAACTAGCCCAAAATATACTGATACTAATTCAGTCTCAGTCAAAGGTACAGCAGAGTCATGAATCGGGATGGACCGAGTCTGAATCCCCAACAATAACGTCACCACGCTCATCATGTAGCGCGTATCTCATCTCAACATAGCACTACATTGTGCAAATACAGGGTTTCCAACCCTCAATACATCATTTATAACCATTAATAACCTCAAGCCGGCTGAAATCCTAGCTCGCCTTGCGCTTCCCTCGCAAATCAACCTCCTCGTGCGTAGAATCTGGCCAAAACCACAAGGAATACGTTATGATAAGCTAACATAACCCAATTGAAAGAACTCGAAAAACACCCAAAAATACGAAGTTGGCAAAACCCGAGCCCCGGGCCCACGTCTCGAAAAATTATAAAATTAACATCACCGGCTTCCTTATCTCGCCACGAGTTCATACATACCAAATTCACAAAAATCGGAGTCCATTTGACCCCTCAAATCACTAGTTTAAACTCTTTCAAATTTCAAGCCCTAACCTCCATTTTTAACCTTAATTCCCTTGGATTTTCGGTGTTAATCCATTTTTTTACACCGTAATAATGTAATCTAAGATCAAGAATCCATACCTGATGAAAAATCTCGAAACCCTCTTCAAAATCGTCCAAAAAAAATCGCCTAAGTCCGAAGCCCCAAATGTTTTCCACTTCAAAATTCGTGAAGGGAACTTAATATTGTTCTAACCAGTCATTTCCGCTTATGCGGTCCATGCACCGCACCTGCGGCTTCCGCTTTTGCGGTCAAAACACCGCTTATGCAGTTCAACTTAAAAATCTCAGGGCCGCTTCTGCGATAGAAATCCGCTTATGCGGTGTCCGCTTTTGCGTAAATACTTCCGCTTCTGCGGAATATACCAAGCCCCCTCAAGGACCGCTTCTGCGACCCCATAGCCGCATCTGCGTAACTGCTCCTGCGGCTCCTTTTCAGCAGATGCGGAAATTCTAGAAGCCAAAAGATCAGACCTGTTGCAAGCTTCCAAAATTCCCGTTTAACCATCCTAAATCACCCCGAGGCCCCCGGCACCTCAACCAAAAGCACCAACACATCCTAAAACCTTATTCAAACTTGTTCCAATCCCCAAAACACGTCAAACAACGCTAAAACCATTAAATCACATCGAATTCAAGCCTAAGTTTCTCCAAAACTTCCACAATACGCATTCAATCAAAAATCCGACCAAACGACATCTAAATGACCTGTAAATTTGCAGACATACTCAAAATCACCTAACGAAGCTACTGCAACTCTCAGAATTCCATTGCGATCCTCGGATCAAAATTCCACCTATCAACCGGAATTCGCCAAAATTCAACTTCGCCAATTCAAGCCTAATTCTACACCGGACCTCCAAATCCAATTCCAATCGCACTCCTAAGTCACAAATCATCCCCCGAAGCTAACCGAATCACCAAAATTCACATCTGAGCCCTCTAACTATATAGTCAACTTCCGATTGTCTTTTCCAAAACAAGCTCCCTTCTAAGAGGCTAAGTGCCTCATTTCCAACTAAAATCTATCCAACTCTACCCGATCAACTCAAATACTGATATTAAATCATAGAGAAACATAATATGGGCAAAACGAGGTGGTAACCCACGTGACGACGGGCCGGGTCGTCATAGTGTCACAAGTAGTTTGTAATATAGTTGGAGTATTGTACTAAAGCAACAAAAATTAAACAGGAAATTGATTCTAAGAGTATGTCGAGTAACTAGAAATCAAGTTAAATATATAGATAGTGTAAAGGCTTTTTCCGACTGAATTTTGGAGAAAGGGTCTTAGTGTGAAATATAGAAGGGTTAGCAAACCAAAACAGAATAGGTAATGGTGATCATACTTGTAACTTAAGTTGTTTACTTTTGTTTCCAAATTTGATTTGTTTTCCATATCATTCCACATCCATTACAATATGGTAATTCTTTATTCTTTGTAGCAAGAAGATAATAATCACCTAAATAAATTATTTAGCCTACATTTTTTTTAAGAACGTTATAAGTATATCGAAACTTTTTTGTTGTTGTTGTAATAAGTATATCGAGACTAATTTACTGGGAAAAAAAGAAAATAGTAAGTCAATTCTAGTAAATAAGATGACTTGTATTGAAATATTTAATTAGTAGATCATACTTGCAACTTGTTATGTACTTTTTGTTTCCTTATTTGATTTGTTTTCCATATAATCCACGCGCCAGCCGATCGACTAATATCATTCCAAATCCATTATAATATGGTAATTCTTTCTGCTTTGTAGCAAGAAGATAATAATCACCTAAGTAAATTATTTAGCCTTGTTATAAATAGAATTCTATTTATGGTGAATGTCTATATTTAGAGAGATTCTAGGGTTTATTACTTGATGGCTAAGTCAACTTCTCCCTATAAATAGAGGGTTCTATTCCATTGTAATTCATCCCAAATCAATAAGAATTCTCTCTCCCTACTTTTCTCTACAATATTATTTTTCTTCTTTTATTATTTCATAACACGTTATCAGCACGAGACTCTAACTAATTGAGTAGAAGCTTTGGGATTGAGCATAATGATTGTCAATTGTTCTATGAACTTCTTTCATGATTAAATTCTGGATTTAAGGTAAGTATTTTACTTTTCTCTTTCACATTCTTGACATTCTATAATTTAATTTTAAATACAAGCAAATACGATAAATTTTGATTGCAACTCTAATGGAGTTTGAAAGAAATTATAACCACCCAAAGTGGTAAATTTTCTATGCCTTGCCATGAACAAATTCATGTATGATTGTGGGCAAAGAGTTGAAAACCCGGCCCATTGAATTTGCTCAATTCTCATTCCCTGTAGAGAATGTGATAGCAGTATGTGATAAATCTAAAAGAAGACAAAATTATTACTATGAATGTATCAATGGATGTGGACGTGGCAATAGACGAAATTATAATCGTCATCATTGTGGTAATGAGAACAATAAGGATTCTCAAAATAATCTCACTCTGTGAAAAATATTTGTCATCAATTTGACATGAGATTTTGTAAAGCACATATAGATGATTATGGTCTATTCATGATGTGAATGTGACAACATCTGATTTATAAATAATTATTCATTCTTCAAAGAATATGAACGTGATAGTGGTAGTGAATATACCGCACTCACCTATAAAAGGAGGTTTGAGATGATATAAGAAAATAATATCATTATTATGGAATGAATGGTCATTGGTTACGTACCTATTATACGCCAAAATATTTTAGCATTGTGATTATTAAAAGACAACGGTAATGCAAGAAACAGATCTTCCATATAATTTTGACCATACCCATAATGGTATAACTTTCTCTTTAAAAGAGATTTTCACACATGGATGTTGATGAATCTGTGGTAGTACAAAATTAATTGAGAGCTCTGGAAGAGCTAATTATTACTATTTTGGAGAAATACAATTGATTACTAATAAGGTATTGTGTTGTAGTAAGTCTCAAAGAAACTTAATTGAGTTTCTAAAGTATTCGCGAAAGTGGTTGGTTATATTGAGACTATAAATAAAGAAAAGATTTAATAATTTCTAGGGAAAAAGGCCAAAAAATTACCCCTACTATTGAAACTTATCCACGTTAATACCCCGTTCTACTTTCCGGCTAAAACAATACCTGCCGTTATTAAAGTAGAAGAAATAGTACCCAAATCTAACGGATCTCCTACGTGGCAACGGGGTCCCTCATAATAATGTGCCAACTAACTAATAAATTGCCAACTAGACTATTATAACCCGCCCCACATAATAACCCACCCCATTTTATAACCCGCCCCAAATGTTTTAATAACTAAACCTAAAAATTAACCCAAGCCGGTCAAAACCTTTCACCTTCATTTCCAAAAAAATCTCTCATCTTCTCTCTTCACTGTAAAAGTTGTCTTCATCGTCTTTATCGTTGATGCATACGAAGGTACACCTATTTCCTTGTTAAATCTAGTAAATCGTCATTCTTTGTTTTGTTTTTGGTATGGACGGAAGGATATCGTTGGATTTAGTTTGATTTTTTGTTTCTTTGACTAGGGTTTTGACTGATTTATATGTATATGTATTTTTGAGTGTTTGGGTGTTTGACAGAAAAGGGGTCCCCTTTGTGTTGGATATGTTTCTTTGATGCTCTTATTTTGGGTGTTTGGTCCCCTATATCTTATACAATTGTGTTGATTTAAGAGACAAGTGGGTCAGATTATTATTTTTGTTTTGTTTTGTTTATAAACTTAGTCCCACATCATCTCTTTATTTATTGTAGTTGTGTCTTCATGTGTGGCAGCCCACTATTTTTCTTTGTTTGCTTATGTATCTTTCTTTTCATGTGTGGCAACCCACTATTGTAGTTGTTTGTTTCAACATATTATATAGGTTGTAATGTTACTTTTTTGTAAAACTTTTCCCTTTCTTATTCTGCAGCCTGTATGCAATAGTGTTATTGGATCTAATCTTTCACTATGATGGTGATTGGATAAAGAGACCACAAGTGTTATACTCAAGGAAGCTTGTGCACACTATTAGAGGTTTTAACTCCGACCAATTGTCTTATAACTATTTAGTAAATGAATTTACTTCTATGTTGGGATTTATTGGAGTTCAACAAGTAATTATGAATGGCCTAGTGGTAGATATTATGAAATAGAAAGTGATGAAGGTGTTAGGACTCTATTGTCTTTGGTTAGTGATCAGTTTAAGGTTATTGACTTCTTTGCTGTATATGAGAGTGAGTTAACTGTTAATGTTCATAATATAGTCCACCACATTGAGCCTAACATGATAGAAGTTGATGTTGCTACTGACTGTAGTTCAGATGACAGTGAAGAACATGACTGTCAGTCTTCTGATTCTTCAGATAAATCTGACAGTGAATCTGATTCATTAGAACTACTGTATACATAAAAAGAGAGGAAGATATCTGATAAATTGACTGAGTATAAGGAGTTACATAAGTTCATGACATTTAAAGACATTCCAGAAGCTAGAAAATTCATCAACCTGTATTCCCTTGCTAATGGTTATGGATTAAAACAACTTAAGAGTTGCCCACAAAAGCTTAGGTAAAGATGTTTAGATGAAGACTGCCCCTTTGTTTGTCATATTTCCAAAGACTCTAAAGGTCCGGGTGTTAAATTCAAGACAATAAATTAAGAACATAAGTGTAATAATGTATATGACAACCATAGGGTGAATGCAAACACCATAGCTACTTACTTTAAAGGCAAGCTGCAAGATAATCCTAAGATTAAAATTAAGGAGATGATGGCAAGTGTAAATGATGCATTTAACATCAATGTTAGTCATTCAAAGTGTAAAAGAGCCAAGAGAATGATAGTGTAGAAGATGGAGGGTAGTTTTGCAGATGAGTACAACAAGCTTGAGGCTTATGCTAATGAATTAAGGTCTAGTAATCCAGGAACAGATGTGGTGATCAATATTTCAAAGGATGCACTTAGTGAAGGTAAAAGAAGATTCCTAAGAATGTACATCTGCTTTCGTGCATTGAAAATGGGGTTCAAGAGTGGGTTGAGACCATTCATTGTCTTGGATGGAACCTTTCTAAAAGGGAAGTGCAAGGGTCAATTGTTAGTAGCTGTTGGCCAAGACTCCATGAGGCACTTTTATCCCTTAGCTTGGGCTGTTGTTTGATAAAGAGACCAAAGTGACATGGAGTTGGTTCTTAAGGCTGCTACAACATTCATTGGACCTCAAAAGTGGAGAAGGGATTACATTTATTTCAGATATGCAAAAGGTATGACTTTACTATTTTATTTAGTAAACTTTTTCATCTCATTAGTTCATAACTGTTGCAGCTCATTACTGTTTGATTACTGTTGTTTAGTTTAGTTTCATTGCTTTTGCATTTAATTACAGTTTCATTACTGCATTTAATTGGTTTGTTCCACTGTTGCATTACTGGAGATGTTCAGTTTTTGATGCATTTCTTTACCGTTTTTCCATTTTAAGGGTTTGATTGATTTAGTCCACTTGGTTCTTCCTTAGGCACACCATAGATATTGTGTAAGGAACATAGAGGCAAATTGGTGCAAAATATGGGGACATGGGGAATATAAGAAGTACTTATGATGGGCTGCATGGAGCACATATGAGCAAGATTTTAAAGACCAATTAAGGAATATGGCACAAGTGGATGAAGATGGAAAGGAAGCTGTTGAACATTTGATGAAGTACCCACCTGAAAGTTGGAGTAGAGCATACTTTGACATTGTTTGCAAGAACTATTCTGTTGACAACAACCTAATAGAGTCATTCAATTCATGGATCAAGGAAGCAAGATTCAAGCCAATTATCAATATGCTTGAGGAAATTAGAGTAAAGGTTATGAACATGCTAAGGGAACATGAATCTAATGTGATGTCATGGAGTAATGACTTCAGTCCCCAAATAATGGAACTGTATAACCAATACTTAAAGATTGTAAAAAAGTGTCATGTTCATTCCAATGGTCAAAAAGGGTATGAAGTGAGTGAATATGGTCACCAAGAGATGCACATGTAGGACATAGGACCTTAATGGAATTCCTTGGCCTCATGCAATCAAAGCAATGCAACACAACCAAGGTTAATCTTGTGACTCAAATACACTGGTGGTACTCCAAAGAGGCCTATCGCCTAGTATATTCAAATAAACTTCAACCAGTGAGAGGAGAAAAATTCTTGAAGGTTGAAGCATCTCATGCTATGGAATCACCAGTAATGGCTTCAATGGCTGGCATGCCTAAAGTCAAAAGAACAAGAGAAAAAAAATGAAACAGTCAATAGACAAGGTGAATGGATGCAGTCCAGGAAGGGGATGATAATGAAGTGTTCCACATGTGGTTAGCCTAGACACAATGCTAGGGGTTGTGCAAAGGTAATAGAATTCTTACCTATTTGTTATTCACCTATTTGTTACCTATTTACTCTTACCTATTTGTTAAATAGAATTCTAAGGGAAAGCAACCAATGGAAAGTAAGAAAAAGGTCAAGCAAGCAAATAGGCAAAGATGTTTCGCAACTAAAGACAGTAATGATGACCAGCCCATGTCACCACTTGCTTCAAATGTACCAGCTGAGGAGGACATAGATCTTTCAGCACCATTGTTCAATCAAGCAAGTCAGTCAAGTCATCCAGTACAAGCTTCTCAATTTCAGTTTATGCCAACTCCATCAGTCCAAAGGAAACCTCCCAATAACACTGTGCCACCAGATTTTGAATCAGATTCTACCCCAGAAATTAGGCCAAGGAGTTCCTTTGAAAAAAGGACAAGACTGCTTATGAGACAGCAAGGAACCATACCACCTATAACAAGGACAATCAATTTTGTTGGTGACTCATCTGGTGTGAGAAAGAAAGCTGTAAAAAGAAAGGGTAATGGCAAGTCACAAAAGTAATGTGACTTGAACTATAGGTTGACACATTTTTGTGTAGTGAAAGTTTTTGTGAAGGACAAGACTTGTAATTTTTTGGCTGCTGGGATAGTATGTAATTACTGCTAGGACAGTATATATTTTTGCTAGTTGTATCTCTTTTTTTGGTGGTTGATGTAATTAAAATAGGGATCCCTTAAAACAGTTGGTGTTATTACTTTGCTGGTGTTATGAATATTATGAAAGTTGGTCTGAATTAAGTCATTACTTTGTTGGTGTTATGAATGTTATTACTTTGTTACTGATGTTGTGTTAAAAGTTGAGTTTTAGTCATGAGAATTAAGTCATGGAGTTTTGGTCTGATGCTGATGCTGTTTAGTCGTGTTTACTTTGCTGATGGAGTTTTGTTTACATTGCTGATGCAGTTTTGGTCTGATGCTGAGAATTAAGTCATGGTTGTATTAAATTTTGAGTGTTAGTACCATTTTTTGTCTGATTCATTACCACCAGTTTTACTCATTTCTGATCCCACAGAAAACAAAAAATTAACTTAAGTTAGTTCAGTACAAAAACGTCAGAATACATAGGCTAAATAGAAGGTAACATTCAGTCCAAACAACAGTTACATAAAATCAAAACTTAATTCACTACACTTTTGCATTGTTAATTAGTTCCCTACCAAACTAAACAATACATGTCAATTGACTACAACATGATAATTAACTAAACAATGAATTCTACTTCATTATCCAGGCAGCAAAGAATCCACCAAACATTGCCCAAGAACTAATTATCACCATCATTAGTTGTACAACTTTTTCTTCCAATTTTTTGACTATAGAATCTTCTAATTTGTTCATGGCTTCCATGTCAATTAATTTTTCTCTCAACATGTCTCTTTCAATCGAAATGGCATTCAAAGACGACTTCAAGTCTCTTATTTCAAGTTGGGAACCATCCGTGGTTATTTTAACTTCCCATTCGAAATAACCACATGAATTATTCTGCCAAAGAAATATTTAAAAGATTTAATTTTTTTTTTCAAATCAAAACAGCTAAAAAGATTATAGAGATTAGACAAATTCACATCGACACCTTACCTTAGGTCATGCACATTTGTAAAATTTCCTACCGGGATTAGAGGAGGTGGTTGATGTGAAATGGTTGGCAATAATACCACATCGACACCTTCTCTGAGAAGAAGCATTGCTCTGCGGCATTGATGAAGATGAAAGAAGATAGAGTCGAGCAAAGGAGAAAGAAAGAGGCGAAGATGAGGAATTTGAGCTTGAACCCTAGGTTTATTCGACTGGATTGTTTTTAGGTGGAGGGTTATAAAATGGGGCGGGTTATTATGTGGGGCGGGTTATATAGTCTAGTTGGCAATTTATTAGTTAGTTGTCACATTATTATGAGGTCGGTTGCCACGTAGGAGATCCGTTAGATTTGGGTACTATTTCTCCTACTTTAATAATGGCAGGTATTGTTTTAGCCGGAAAGTAGAACGGGGTATTAATATGGATAAATTTCAATAGTAGGGGTACTTTTTTGGCCTTTTCCCCTATTTTCTATTACTACAACTTGTAACGAGGTAATATGTATGTGAAAAGCTATCCGCTTTATTCTCTAATTTGTACTATATAAATAAAAGAATACCACCATGAAGTAGATATTTATTGATATAAAAACCCATATCATACTAAACTTGGAGTTTATTCGTAATTGCACACGTTATGGTGTAAATCTGAAGTTTATCAATATTGATAATTTATCAGTTGCAATAATTAGTTTACCCATATCAATTTAAGTAAGATGTGCGAAAATAATAGAGAATTCACATGGGTAAATATTAAAAGAACTAGAAAGTTCTTTACGAATTCCCTTATATTGATTGTTCTCATTAATTAATAGATCAACTAAAATTGGGACTGAATCCCATGAATGCTGGAAATATCAAAGGTGAATATGGGCCCATTCACCCGCCATGTATACCACATAAGATGCATCTATGAGATGGTTGCATGTGTGATTATTATTAACCCGCAACATGGTGTTTGCGAGGTAACTTGCTCAATAATTTAATTTAGAGCATATTCCAGATTTTCTATTCAAGAAGTTCATCTTGATAAGTTGGTCTACATCACAGCTGGTTTAGCAAAATAATTTATTCAGTGCCTCCGCTTAATAGCTCAACAATTGCTTATGAGAACAATGTTTTGTATATCAGTTTGATATACGTTATATACGAAAGTATATTATTTTCTCCCCTCACAAGTGGTTCATGGTCAGGAACAAAGTAATTTCATCTTATTATTATTGATGTGCGGTGTATATTTTGATTAACACCATAAAGCACAAAGATGAGTTCTCAAAGTTGAGGAAATAAGTTAGTTTTTCTAATATGAGGGGGATACATGATAAACAGTTGAGAAAAAGTTACGTGGAATGAATTATCATTTGTTCATATAGATCCTCGAATACGATAATATGAACTTGAAGTTCATAAAAGGTAATTCATGTGCAATATATTGCAAAGCATGCCAGACGCATTTGCTGACCCAAAGAAAGTAACTATATTCTCACTGCAAATGCTCATATTAAGTCCTAGAAGGACAAAGTCTATGGTAAGCTTAAAGCGTATAGAAAATTTGTTTCAAATAAACTTCTTGATAAAGAAGATGAGCAAATGATCATAATAAAGGAGGCAAGTGATCTAGAAGATCACATGACATAACACTTCATAAAATCTCATGCGAGATTCAGGTACATGAATATATGAATGAAGAGATCTCTATGTTATGTCTTTATGAAAAATAAGGAGGTTGGAACTGATATAAAATGTTTGTCGACAACATCTATGATAGCACTAAATATATATGAGGATCTCAAGTCTAGAGAAACAATTCAAGTAGAATTGGTTACATATGAAATACATGTTGTTTTGGACCTGCAGTTCAAACACTTGAAAGTATAAAGTCAATAGTGTGTGCAATCACTTTTATTTATTTTATATGTCTAGCATGACATGAAAACTTGATATGCATCTAAAGTCTATTTAAATGGCTTATTTGACGATATTTATATGACAATCCCCAAATGATTTAAATTGCTTGAAGCATATACAATCTTGATCTTGAAGTACCACATCCTCAATGCAATTTATGCACAAATGTATCTCACTATAACTATAAACATGATAATGTGGTAGCGAGAATACCTCCATAGAGATATTGAAGAGCCATTCTACGATATTTATGAAGACATTATATCTCTATCAAGAATGATGATTTTAAGGTGCAATATATTCATTCAAGTTAATATGGCTGATTTCTTTATCAAATCTCTACCAAAGATATTTTGAAGATGGTGCACAAGATTGAAATGCAAAGGCTCAAGGATGTGAATGACGCTCTCATCAGGGGGAGTTAATGTGCGTTGCACTTTTTTTCTCTTATAAGGTTTTGTCCCACTGGGTTTTCCTTGCAAGGTTTTTAACGAGGCAACCAATAGGCGCATTTCTAAACATGTGTAATCTTTTTCCTTTTCTAAAATTTTTTCCCATTAGGTTTTCTTTTAGTTAAGGTTTTAACGAGGTACATTATCTGTTGAATAGAAATTCAGGGGGAATGTTATAAATAGAATTCTATTTATGGTGAATGTCTATATTTACAGAGATTCTAGGGTTTATTACTTGGTGGCTAAGTGAACCTCTCCCTATAAATAGAGGGTTCTATTCCATTGTAATTCATCCCAAATCAATAAAAATTCTCTTTCCCTACTTTTCTTTACAATATTGTTTTTCTTCTTTTATTATTTCATAACAAGCCTACATTTTTTTTTGACAACGTAATAAGTATATCGAGACTAATTTACTAGGAAAAAAAGAAAATAGTAACTCAATCCTGGTAAATAGGGAATTCATATATAGTTATATATTTTTAGATTAAATGCTAAAAATAAAAAAGTTCACACCCAATGGCCAACAAAAGATCATTGGAACCTAATTTGCTAAGAATGAAATTTATCATATAGATATAACACAATTCCAGGTCCAAAAAGAATATCCTTTTTATCCAAAATATAGATTTATGACACTAGAGTCAAAATTGATAAAAATCTCATATTCCGGTGCCAAAGTAAAAAAAAAAAAAAAAAAAAAAAAACTGGGGACATATTAGAAAGATTGAAGGAAAAAGCGTGTGTTTTTCAACAGGAACGCCTTTGTAATTTATGTAGAATAACTAAGATAGATTATTATATATATATCCCTATTTTAGCCTCAAAATCATTTCCCAAGGTCCAGGTTCAAAAACTTGTTTACAACTTTACGATGATGCCAGAAGGGGAAAAAAATATTGTGCTTTATATTCTGAATAGTGATGTTTATAACCGAATAAATCTGGTCCTTAATGATAAGTGAAAAATGTTTCTAATACTGATTCGATGTTGAGTTGAGTTCTAGTAGGGCCTAAGTGTATGAAAAGCACATAGTTTGTCATCATCAAAAAGGGGGAATTTATTGGTCCAAACAAATGTTAGTTTTGAAGGCTGACAAAGGAACTCAAACATGAACCAGGTCCATCTCAGTGGAGCACAAATGTGGATAGACTTGAGCATGTGGGATGCACTTGAAGGAGATAAAACTAACTTGAAAGATTTGATATCTCCTGAACGTGATCGAAAAGATTGCATAATTGATAAGAAGAAGGACTCGTTTCTCAAAGAGAATAAGGTTTAAGAAAGGAAAGGAGTTAGAGGTTGAGATCACCTAAAACTCTTCCACCAAGGAAGAGTAGCATCAGAATTCTAGTCAATCTCTATTTAGTAACTCTATAAATATCAGTGTTGTTCTCTTTTACAGGTAGCGCACATAAGCGAAAGTTAAACGTGAATTGAGAGCAAAATAGCAAGGCAATTTTACAAGCAGTTCGTGTGTGATTAAAGTGTGCAAACCTGAAGCTACATGAACCTGATAGAAGAACCAGTTCCAAATGTCTGTCTTTTATTCTAGTTCAATTGTAGTAGGTGTTTTCATATTGTATCTTTCAGCTTTACCTAGTGGCAATTGTAATCGGTACTCAGAGTATTTAGAGTTAACTTGAAGTTGTCGCAACAGTTAGAGGCTGCTTGCCACAACGGGATTAGAGTTAATCCTAGGTTTACAAAAGAGTGTTTGTAAATGCAGTTTTTAGCTTAGTGATTTTAGTGGAGAGTTTGGAAAAATCCTACTAGAAACTAGGTCGTGGTTTTTTCACCTTTTGAGCCAGGTGTTTTCCACGTAAAATACCTGTGTTTTTTACTTTCCGCATTTGCTATTTCTGCAATAGCAGGTTAAGGAACAGTTAGAAGAACCAGATCCTTCCATAATCAGTTTAAGCGAAAAATTAGTCACCACACAAATCACCCCCTCCTGTATGGTGTTGAAGTATAAAACATCATCCTTAAAGAAGACATTTTTAGATATGTTTACAGAATAAAAACTTTTGGATCTAACTTTGCTTGTTCAATAACAAAAATTAAGAGAGCATAAAAGAGTAAAGCAAACAGGAAGAATTCACATGCCTATTTCTTTTTATCTTTCTTATTTGCTAAAAAAGTAGAATGCAATGACTAGATCATTGATCATTGAGTTATTTAGTAGTACATTTTAATACAAATTCTTCGATTTCTTATCAGATGTTCCACCTTCGTTAGCAGCTTCCTTGGCCAATTCCTTCCATTTAAGGGCATTTTTCTTTATTTCTTTCCCTTTATCTCCCATTACTATCCTCACACATTTCTCAATTTCTTCTCTTCCAACAAGTCCATACTAGCATTACAATCATTGGTACGCCAAGACTCAAAGCTTCAGTCGTTGAATTCCACCCATCATGGGAGGAAAAATATCCAACTGCCTTATTAAATTTGCACTCAATAAAGATTGGAGCTTGATTTGCTAATTAAAGAATTAAAATTTAGCGTCTAAATATAACGTATTCGAGGTCCAAGAACAACCTTCTACATCCAAGATAATATATTTATGATGTTAAAGTCGAAATTGAGAAAGATTTCTTATTCCAAAACTAGGGTTAATCGTAGGTGGTGCTTATGAAATTGACCTTTCCTCACTGGTCATTTACCTCACTGTAACTTGTGAGGGGAAAATAATCAAACAGGGAAACGCAACAATAACAAAAGGTGAAAAAAAGAGCATATAACCATTGTTGAGCATTTACTCATGAACCAAATTTCCCAGCAAACAACAGAAGTGTCACGACCCGGAATATCCCGCCCTCGGGAGTCGTGATGGCGCCTACTAATAGGATCTAGGCAAGCCAACTCTTATTTACCTTTTTCGTTTTCAGGATTCTTCTTTTAACAATTTAACAATAATAATAATAATATAAATGCAGCGGAATAATTTAAATGAGCGGAAGACTTAAGTTAACAAAACTATGAAATACTGAAATTCGATTAAAACCTCTACCCAAGACCGGTGTCACGTACTCACGAACTACTAAGAGTGTTAAATACAACGTCCGAAAGAAAATATAACTGTTTGTCTCGAAATACATGAGATAACAGACTGAAATAAAGATAGAAGTGAAGCCGGACCTGCGAACGCCTGCAAGGCTACCTCGATGTCTCGTTGGTCTGAATGCTAACACCCACGCTATTGCTGCTGCTGTCCGAAACCCATATCTGTGCAAAAGAGCACAGAGTGTAGTATCAGCACAACCGACCCCTTATGCTGGTAAGTTCCTAGCCTACCCCGACGAAGTAGTGACGAGGCTAGGACCAGACACCCAATTAATCCTGTGCAGTTCAAATATATATATATATATATATACACACACATACACACAACAAGGAAGTACAAAAAAAAAACAATCAGTCAATGTGGGAAGGGAAAATGCTTCAGGGGTATCAGATATAAACAGGCTATCAGGAATATTGGAAAAACAATCTACAGTTTAACTTCTAACACGGAAATAAGAAATAAAGACAACTTTCATATTCAGNATTCCGAGCCTTCTAACTCATAAGTCAACATTCGGTTGACTTTTCCAAACTAACCTTCTCATAAAGAGACTTATTATCTCATTTCTAACCGAACTCTATCCGAATTACTTCAAATTCTTCAAACACATATAATGAAATATATAGAAGCATAAAATGGGGAAAATGGGGCGGTAACTCCCGTAACGACGGGTCGGGTTGTTACACCCCATGTGCTGGTAAGTACCATGCCTACCACGACGAAGTAGTGACGAGGCTAGGACCAGACACCCAATTAATCCTGTGCAGTTCAAATATATATATATATATATATACACACACATACACACAACAAGGAAGTACAAAAAAAAAACAATCAGTCAATGTGGGAAGGGAAAATGCTTCAGGGGTATCAGATATAAACAGGCTATCAGGAATATTGGAAAAACAATCTACAGTTTAACTTCTAACACGGAAATAAGAAATAAAGACAACTTTCATATTCAGCTCATCTTGTTGCAGGCGTGCGACCCGATCCCATTCCTCATATCTCGTGGTAGGCATACCACCCGCTCCCACTTCATAATATCTCGCGGTAGGCGTGCCACTCGCTCCCATTTCATTATATCATTTGTGGTAGGCGTACCACTCTCTCCCATTTCAATATATCATTTGTGGTAGGCGTACCACTCACTCCTTTTCATTATCATTTGCGGTAGGCGTACCACTCGCTCTCATTTCAGTTTTCATTTGTGGTAGGCGTACCACTCGCTCCCATTTCAATATCATTTGTGGCGGGCGTACCACTCGCTCCCATTTTAATATATCATTTGTGGTAGGCATACCACTCTCTCCCATTTCAATATATCATGTGTGGTAGGCGTACCACTCGGTCCCATTTTAATCAATATCTTGTGGTAGGCGTACCACCCGCTCCCATTTTATCAATATCTTATGATAGGCATACCACCCGCTCCCATTTCATTAAGTCAACAATTCTTCCAAATATAATTTACTCTAACAAACACAACAATTAATACGAATTCAAAAGACAACAAGTACACAAAAATTATGATTCACTGAGGAAAACAAATAATGACAACTAGCAATTAATTCACATAAACATGTACCAATTATGGCATAAATTCAATAATAACAAGTAACACAGTAAAGGGAAATGTCACGTAAAGAATCACAGTAATAGTAGAATAAGACAATTAATGCACCTGAACTGATAACAATAAGAAATCATAACAAACGGCAATAAGTGCACGGCATCACCCTTCATGCTTTTACACTCTTCCTCACCCAAACAACAATTTCAAACAAGGGCAAGGGAATAAACAAAACGGTAATAGAAATCCTGGCAAGGGAACACAATTAAACAACTAAACCCCGACAAGGGTACAACAATTAAGCAATAAAATTCCCGGCAAAGAAGATACCAACAATTTAACAGAATATCTCAGTAAGGGAATTATTTAATACTTCTTTCTCTTTCTTTCATTTCTTACGTGTAATTCATTTGACCACTTGAGCCAATGCTCCAAAGGGTTCAATCATCTCATATACTTTCATAATTTTAATAGAAATCATCTTTCAAACATGGAAGATATAACAAAATCCAAATATTCGTAATGTAAAGACTCACGGTCATACTAGACACCAATGTATAGATACTCGTCACCATACCTATACATCGTACTCGACAATTAGCAAGTAAAAAATATGACTCAACTCCTATTCCCTCAAGCTAGGATAGATCAAACACTTAACTCGGAGTTCTATGGCCTATTCAATCCTTAAGCACCACTTTTCCTTTCGAATTTGGCTTCAATTCAATTGTATATTTACATAATTGATTTAATATCATCGATAATACTAAACAATCCAATCCAAATGCCTATATATATTTTTCTAAACATTCTGCCAAAAATTCTAAAAATCGACCCCAGGCCCGCTTGGTCAAAACATGAGGTTTGGATCAAAATAAATTCACCCATTCACCCACGAGTCCAAATATATAATTTTCTTTAAAATCCAACAACAAAATGAGGTCAAATTCAAGAAATATTAAAAAAGCCCTACCCCTACCCAATTCTGTAATTTCTACCTATTTTCACATGTTTTAGGCCTAGGAATTCAAATGATATAAATAGAAAATGAAGAAAACGAGTTAAGAAACACTTACCCAAGAAATTTTGGTGAAGAAGAGCTCCAAAAATCGCCTAGAAGCTTTGAAGAGGAGAAGGTTTGTGAAATGGGGTAAAAATCCCGTTTGTATTCTGTTTTGGGTCTTTAAAAGTCACTAGGCAAAATTGCCCTTCGCGTTCATGACAGGGGGGTCGTGTTCGTGAAGGGTAGGGACTGATAAGGCATCATTCGCGGGGGAGGGATGCGAACGCGAAGAGTAAAATGCTGGATGTCCGAAATTTGGCCTACGCAAACGCGTTTGGCCATACGCGAACGCGATGAAGGGGGGCTGCAAGCCTACGCGATCGCGACTAGGGTTACGCGAAGGCGAAGAAGAAAAGGCGGGGGCTTCGCGAATGCGATGTACTGTCTGCGAACGTGAAGAAGAAAATGAGGCCAGGGTCAAATAACCCTACGCATTCACGAGATCACTGATGCGAACACGATGAAGGAAAACTCAAGGCTTCGCGAACGCGGAAGAGGCGTCGCGAACGCGATGAAGAAATAGGACTGCAACAGCTGAAGCCAAAACTTGCAGATTTCCCAAGTCTAAAACCACCCCGACACCTATCCAAAACTCAATCGAGCCCTCGGGGCTCCAAACCATACATCCATACTAACTCAAAAACGTCCGACGAACTTAATCGTGCGATCAAATTGCCAAAATAACATCAAAGACAAATCCATGATTTCTTCCAAATTTCATAAAACATCAAATCTTCCATTTTAAGTCCGAAACACGTCAAACGACGTCCGTTTTCAACTGAACTTTACAGGAAGTGCTTAAACTACATATAAGACCTGTATCGGGTGCCGGAACCAAAATACGGGCCCGATACCCTCGCTTTTTAATCAATTTTCATTTTCATTTTCCTTAAATATTTTCAGAAAATAATTTTACCCAAAAATTCGTTTCTCGGGCCTGGGACCTCAGAATTCGATTGCGGGCATACGACCAAGTCCCATATTTTCCTATGGACCTTTCGAGATTGTCAAATCACGGGTCCGGCCCCGTTTACCCAAAATGTTGACCAGAGTCAAACTTGCTCAATTTAATATAAAAAATTAGCATTTCTCTCACAAAACTCATATTTAAGTTTTCCGGCTACGTGCCCGGACTGCACACGCAAATCAAGGCAACCCTAAGTGAGGGTTTCAAGGCCTCAAAGTTATAAAATTTGATTTAAAAATAAGTGATAACCGTTTGGGCCATCACGTTCTCCACCTCTAAAACAACTGTTCGTCCTCGAACGGACAAAAGAAAGAAGTACCTGAGTCGGGAAAAAGATGAGGAAACTGAACACGAACAGAGGGAAAACTTTTGGATCTCAACTGACAAACCTACCGGTCTAAAATAGCCACCGGCTCCTCCTCGTAAGATAAGTCTTTGTCCAACTGGACAGTGCTGAAATCTAACACGTGGGCTGGATCGCCGTGATATTTCCGAAGCATGGATACATGAAAAACTGGATGTACGGCTGATAAGCGAGGTGGCAATGCAAGTCTATAAGCCACCTCTCTCACTCGATCAAGAATCTTAAACAGACCAATAAACCTAGGGCTAAGCTTGCCCTTTTTCCCAAATCTCATCACGCCCTTCATAGGCAACAGTCAGAGCAACACACGCTCACCGACCATGAAAGCTACATATCGAACCTTAAGATCTGCATAGCTCTTTTGCCTAGAGTGAGCTGAACGAAGTCTTTCCTGAATAATCTTGACCTTATCCAAGGCCTCCTGAACCAAATCTGTACCCAACAACCGAGCCTCACCCGGCTCAAACCATCCAACCGGAGATCGACACTGCCTACCATATAAAGCCTCATAAGGAGCCATCTGGATGCTCGACTAGTAGATGTTGTTGTAGGAAAACTCCGCTAAAGGCATGAACTGATCCCACGAACCTCCAAAGTCAATAACACAAGCTCGAAGCATATCCTCCAAAATCTAAATAGTCCGTTCTGACTGCCCGTCCGTCTGAGGATCAAATGTTGTGCTCAACTGTACCTGGATGCCTAATTCCCGCTGAACTGCTTTCTAGAAACGCGAGGTAAACTACGTACCTTGTTCTGAAATGATAGATACCGGCACCCCGTGAAGGCGAACAATCTCCCGGATATAAATCTCAGCTAACCTCTCGGATGGATAGGAGACTTCCTCAGGAATGGAATGCGCTGACTTGGTCAGCCTATCAACAATGACCCAAACGGCATCAAACTTCTTCCGAGTCAATGGGAGTCCATTAACGAAGTCTATAGCAATCTTCTCCCACTTCCACTCAGGAAATTCAATCCTCTGAAATAAACCACATGGCCTTTGATGCTCCTTTTTAACCTGTTGACAGTTCAAACACCGCGCCACGTATGACAAAATATCCTTCTTTACTCTACGCCACCAATAATGCTGCCGCAAATCCTGATACCTCTTCGCGGTGCCTAGATGAATAGAATACTGGGAACTGTGGGCCTCATCTAGAATTAACTCTCGAAGCCCATCCACATTAGGTACACAAATTTGCCCTTGCAACCCTCAATATCCCAATTTTTTTTCTAACTCCCAAGTTCTTCAGAAATGTTGGCAGAGTCTCCCCTGTAACTGGGCCTATCCACCTGTTAGAGTGACACCAAAACAATTTCTAACAATATTTCCACAACCTGACAAAACACCATAAAGTATATATTAATAACACTAACTTCCGCATTACAAGCAAGGCTTTATCGCAATGATATCTTGACATAAAACTCTTCATAGGTATGACCAAAACCACATCTCGTAGTCCAAAATTCAATAATTACGGTTTAAATACTTCTCATTACATAAATATGCGAGGATCTCGTCCTTAGTGCTGAGTCACTGGTATTATGCACGGTGTGCCAACCGAAATATTTCATTTCTCCTTCTTTAAAATGTCTTTCGTTTAACAATATCACAACATATAATGATAGACTTAGCCATCTCCGTCGAATCTCTCAACAGGAGCATTCACATAATTGGATCTCAGAATTACGAAGCTCGCTCATAAGTGGAGCACAATAGAAGGACTTGCCACGATACTCATAACCGAATCAAATTAAGAACATTTTCACTTTATAGCTATTCGAAACCGTACTAGTAACGACACCATCTAGTGTTGCGACCTCAGCCACACCATAGAAAATATATCAACGGCTGGGTCTCCACCTCTAGGACCCTCACCTCCACCTCTAAGATCCTGAACCCTACCTATGGCTGGCTATGTAAGCTGAGTATTGACTGCAACGGGACACGTCGACTGAGTGCTTTCATAAATTACATTTCTCCAAGTCTAGGACAATTTTTTTTTCCATGATGTGCCGAGTACTACCACATTCATAACAATTCCTTTGAGGGCTCAGCTAACTTATTGAACCTGTTGACATATTCGGACACTGTCATGGTGACCTGGCACAATCGTTCAGATAAAGTATACCACATATTATAGAGAACCCGGGAGGTAAACTCCTTCAAAACATTTCTTAAAATAGAGCTGAGTAGGTGATGTTGCATTGGCCAGTCTGCCCTCTTCGTAGGCTTGCCACAAACACCGGCGACCAATTTCCTCTTTTGCTATGCTGGCTTAACACTGCAGAGCTACCCCATTTATTTATATACTCTTCATTATTCTTTGGGGGCGATTCTTAACCGTATTTACGCACAACAATCACAAAGGTAAAACTCCATACAGATAAATCTTGGCACAAACCACATAGTCGAGAAGGTCGTCTACCACTGTATTTCTTCCAAAGCACCCCAAATCCGCAACCGTGAGTGCCACACTGAGTAGACCTTTTCTATATTTAAAGTTGTTTCCCTAACTCCCTTGATACTGAAGTGTTGGATTATTAAGGAGGCAGACATACCATAAGTTCCAACCTTACCCCCTGCAAAGTACCAAGCCTTAAATATGTATAAATTATTGGGGAACCTTTCCGTACCATATATATACCTTCCAAGCCAAAACTGAAATAACACATGACCATATGATCCATTCACTGATAGTGGAATTCCCCATTTGGCACTAAGTCAAGGGTCACAACATCCAATAATCCACATTATTTGTCCCTAACAACTCAAATAAATCAGCCAGACGTCAAGGTACGTTGAACCCCTACATGATTCATCAGGTGATCTCTTGATACGTCTGCAATTCGTTGGAACCACAACTGCTCTGGTAAATACATTATCTTCCCACTACCCCTACTTGTCATCCCCCTCGCTTTTGACTATTCTCACGTTTTGCAATACCTCATAGTAGCGGTCAAGAAAATCCCGTGGGTCCTCAAAAGATGCACCGCTGAACGTGGCAGCGAAGAGTTTGGTGAAACCTATCTGACCTTCGCAAAACTTCTGAAGACTTAGTTGATCTATCACCAGTCCGTGCCATTGTTCGGCTGAAGAAGAAGTATGTGACTTAGCCATTCGTGGAAAGACAAGAGTAGAAATTCAATTTGATTTGAGAAACAGAACCGCATGACAAGAAAGAACAAATGTGAATCATTTTTCCTAACTCTGTAGCCTCTGAGGGATAAATACGGACGTCTCCGTACCAATCTCTAAGACTCTACTAAGCTTGTCCGTGAGTTGTGAGACTTATGTAACCTAGTGCTCTGATAACAACTTGTCACGACCCGGAATTTTCTTCCCTCGGGAGTCGTGATGGCACCTACTAATAGGAGCTAGGCAAGCCAACTCTTATTTACCTTTTTCGTTTTCAGGATTCTTCTTTTATAAATTTAACAATAATAATAATATAAATGTAGCGGAATAATTTAAATGAGCGGAAGACTTAAGTTAACAAAACTAATGAAATACTGAAATTCGATTAAAACATCTACCTAAGACTGGTGTCATGTACTCACGAACTACTAAGAGTGCTAAATACAATGTCCGAAAGAAAATATAATTGTTTGTCTCGAAATACACGAGATAGCAGACTGAAATAAAGATAGAAGAGACGCCAGGCCTACGAACGCCTGCAAATCTACCTCGGTGTCTCGCTGGTCTGAATGCTAACACCCACGCTATTGCTGCTGCTGTCCGAAACCTGTATTT
>MU777108.1:43822-74515 GCA_026770625.1 Nicotiana glauca | reverse complement strand
CGGTATCTCGAACAACCTCCTTTTCTGGTAGTGCTAGTGCCTGACCCAAATCACTATTGAAAAACTTGTCTGAATCATCAACTTTAGTACTACGACAACTTAGTTTTGGTTTTTTATTGGCAGAGCACGATACAATACGCCGATCTTGAATCTTGAGTTTTCATGACCCTCTTCAATTTGCAAGTACTCTGATCATCAAACCTTTCAATGCTCTGCGTTGTCCAAACTCCTGTTGCAAGGTCTGAATTCTGTTGGGAAGGCATCGATTTCTTGTCGTAACAACTGATCACGTCTTTAGTGTATTTTCTTTTTCTACTATTCAAAAGGGAATGGGTAATGGTCATATTCTGCCTTCTCATAGCCATTGGCATTGGCATAGTACTACCGCAAACTTTAATTACTGGAGTGTAGGGAAAAGCAACAAAAATAGGAAAAGGGAACCTTTTTGCTTTTTCATTTACTGAGAATGTATCCTTTACTTTCTTTTCAAGGATACATTCTCATCATGCAGGGCTTTTAGTGAGAAGCATTTCATGAAGTTTTCGGCTGCATGCTATTAGGAATTTACTGTCCATAGAAAATCACATTCTTCTTCCTCTCACTTCTCCCTGCACATGCACATGCACATCAAGGGTTAGATTTAGGAACCCAAACTAGTTTGGGTCCCTTGTTACTATAAAAAGGATGAATGGGGGGTTTCCTGGTCCATGCAGGAATCATCTGCTTTTTTCGAGTAGTACCTGGTCTTGTGCTAGTAGTCACTCTATTCGTGAACGCTCTGTTCTTCTGAGCAGACTAAACCCTGGCCTGGAAATTTTCTTTAAAATGCCCATTGTTTCCACAGTGGGTACATAGCCAGTTGTCAGGTACAGTGACATACTTGCTGCGTGGGTTGTAGGGAGTTTTCTCCCTTTGGAACCCGATGCCCAGCTTGTTCCTACTATTGTTGAGATATATGGCAGTAACAGCATCTGAGCACCAAGTCCACTTCAAGGATTTCTCAAGATCAGTTCTTACTTTCTCCAACTCAACTTGGAGTTGGTGATTCCTCTTGAGTTCTTTGCAAAGACTAGTTTTTACGACATTTAACTCCTTTTCCAGCAAGAAGTGCGACTCACTGGCTACTTTCTTCCCATTCCCAAGATTTACACTCCTATGTTCTCTATTAGGTCCCTCATTGGTTTCCTCTAGATCAGCGCATATTACTTGAAGGTCATCCCTTTCCTTTTCAATAGAGGCGATTTTTTCTTCTAAAGTGTGTTTACCTTCTATTGTTTCTTACAGATCGACAACTACTACAATCAGATCGTCTCTCTCATTTTCCACTCTGGTTATTTTTTCATTCAGGTCCTCCTTCTCTAATTCAAGATTGGCTATAGTCTCATTTAATTCCACTAGATCATCTCTAGGTTGCTCGGCTTCTCCAAGGTCTATGGTCAGGATCTCCTTGTCATTTACAAGACTATAATAAGCATCAATTAAGAGCCCGTTTGGCTTAGCTGATAAGCATTAGATGCTGAAAAGCACTTTTAAGTGCTGAAGCAGATTTAAAATATAAGCAATTACGTATTTGGATAAAAGTATTGAAATTAATAATAAGCAACTGAAGAATTGGGTATACGAAGAATTTTGTTCTAAAAAGAAGTACTTTAGGGATAAAATAGTAAATATTTTGGTCAAACCTAAAGTGCTTATAAGCTAAAATTTGATAAGTTAGGAGAGACCAATTTATGGATTTTGGCTTATTGTTGGCTTATAAACACTTTTAATTTTACCAAATGCGTAGATAAGCCAAAAAGTGCTTATAAGCCACTTTGACTAGCTTATAAGCTTAGCCAAACACCCTCTAAGACATTTGATAAAGACCTTAGTTTTTTAGAAGAGTAGGATTTCAGATTTCTCTGAACATCCCTGAAGCTTACCTCATCATCTTCATCTTCTTCATCATCATTTGACTGAGCCATCAGGGCGAATAGTGAATCAAATTTGTTGCTTCAGTTTCCACCGCCATCATTAACTATTTTCTACTTCTGATTCCCTTTCGGTTTCACTTGAGGAATCTCCCCAAGCAGCAAGAGTGTCACGACCCCAGTTCGCCCTCTGTGAACTGTAAAGTGTAAAAATGAAGGCTCCAGGAAATGGCCTACGCGAACGTGAGAGGAGGCGCTCGATCGCAAAACAGGAAGAGATGGCCTTACGCGATCGCGTCTGAAGACATTCAAACGCGAAGAAGAAATGGGGCTACTGAGCCACCGGCTCAGTTTCTACTATGCGAACACGAAGGAGAAACCGGGAACGCGAAAAAGGAAGGGGAAGAACTATGCGATCGCGATCCAAGTAATGCGATCGTGAAGAAGAAATTGCCCCCCTCCAGAACTACACTATGCGATAGTGAGAAAAAGGCTGCGATCGCGATGAGGAAAGGTCTGCAACACCTGAACCTAAATTTCTGCAACTTTTAAACATCTCAAAATGACCCGTTGAGCATCCGAAACACACCCGAAGCCCCCGGGACCTCAACCAAACCTACGGACATATCCCATAACATCATTCAAATTTGTTCCAACATTTGGAACGCTCAAAACAACATCAAAAGCACCTATTTTTCATCATATTCATCCTTTAGAAATTTCAAAAACTCTAAAATCTATCAAACCACATCGGAATGACCTGAAACTTTGCACGCACATCCTAAATGACATAACGGAACTACTTCAGCTCTCAGAATTCCATTCCGACCCTCGAATAAAAATCCCACTATTGAACCAGAAACTTTTAAAAATTCAACTTTCGGCATTTCAAGCCTAAATTAGCTACAGAGCTCCAAAACACAATCTGACCATGCCCCTAAACCCGAAATTACCTAGCGGAGCTAACGGAACCATCAGATTTCCATTCCGAGGCCGTCTTCACACTGTTTCGACTACGGTTAATTTTCCAACACTTAAGCTTTTATTTAGGGACTAAGTATACCAAAACTCTCTGAAACTCAAAACCGAACACCCCGGCAAATCAAAATAGCAGAAATAAACTTAGGGAAAATAGTTAATAGGGGATCAGGGCGTAAATTCCAAAAACGACCGGCCGGGTCGTTACATCCTCCCACACTTAAACATTCATTCATCCTCGAACGAGCACAAAGACATACTTGAAGTAGTGAAAAGATGAGGGTACTGGCTGCGCATATCCTGCTCGGTCTCCCAGGTCACCTCCTTGACCAGCTGACCCTGCCACTGAACCTTCACGGATGCAATGTTCTTTAACCTCAGCTTCCTGACCTGCCTGTCCAATATTGCCACTGGCTCCTCAATATAAGATAGATCTTTATCTAACTGGACTAAGCTGAAATCCGACACGTGTGACGGATCATCATGATACCTCCAGAGCATAGAAACATGAAATATCTGGTGAACTCCTGCCAAGTTGGGAGGTAAGGCAAGCTCGTAAGCAACCTCCCCAACACGCCTCAATATCTCAAAAGGGCCAATAAACCTCGGACTCATCTTTCCATTCTTCCCAAATCTCATAACGCCCTTCATAGGTGAAACCCAAAGCAGAACCCGCTCTCCAACCATATAGGAAATATCACGAACCTTCCGGTCCGCGTAACTCTTCTGTCTGGACTGGACTGTGCGAAGTCTATTTTGAGTCACCATGACTCTCTCCAAAGCACCGTGAACCAAATCTATGCCCAATAATATGGCCTCACCCTACTCGAACCAACCCATCGAAGATCTACATCGCCTACAATATAAGGCCTCGTACGGTGACATCTGAATGTTGGACTGATAGTTGTTGTTGTAGGCAAACTCTGCCAATGGCAAGAACTGATCCCAAGAACCTTCAAACTCAATCACACACGCACAGAGCATATCCTTAAGAATCTGAATAGTTCGCTCGGACAGCTCGTTCGTCTGAGAGTAAAATGTTGTGCTCAACTCTACCCGAGTACCCAACTATTGCTGTATGGCTCTCCAGAACTGCGATGTGAACTAAGTACCTCTGTCTGAAATAATAAAAATTGGAATACTATGCAGACGGACAATCTCCTGGATATAAATCTCCGCCAACCGCTCCGAGGAATAGGTAGTACACATAGGGATGAAATGCGCGGACTTGGTCAGCCGATCCGTAATAACCCAAATGGCATCGAACTTCCTCAAGGTTTGTGGGCATCCAGATATGAAGTCCATGGTGATCCACTCACACTTCCACTCCCGGATCACTATCAGCTAAAGTAATCCACCCGGTCTCTGGTGCTCATACTTCACCTGCTTACAATTAAGGCACCAAGCTACAAACCTAACTATATCCTTCTTCATCCGCCTCCACCAGTAGTGCTACCTCAAATACTGATACATCTTCGCGGCATCCAGATGATGGAATACCACGAACTGTGGGCCTCCTCTAGAATCATCTCTCGAAGCCCATCAACATTGGGTACACAAACCCAACCCTGCATCCTCAATACTCCGTCATCACCAATGGTCATATCTCTGGCATCACCATGCTGAACCTTGTCCTTAATAACAAGCAAATGAGGGCCATCATATTGCCGCTCCCTGATATGATCAAACAAGGAAGACCGAGAGACCACACAAGCTAGAACCCGGCTGGGCTCCGAAAGATCCAATCTCACTAGCTGGCTGGCTATGGCCTGAACATCCATTGCCATAGGCCTCTCTACTACTGGTAAATAAGCCAAACTATCCAAACTCTCTGCCCGGCGGCTCAAAGCATCGTCCACCATATTGGCCTTGCCCGGGTGATACAAGATAGTGATGTCATAATCCTTCAGCAACTCAAGCCATCTCCTTTGACGCAAATTAAGGTCCTTATACTTGAACAAATGCTACAAACTCTGATGATCAGTATATATCTCACAAGGCACACCATACAAGTAATGATGCCAGATCTTCAAGATATGAACTGCAGCTTACTCAAGATCATGGACATGATAATTCTTCTCATGTATCTTCAACTGTCTGGACATGTAGGAAATCACCCTACAGTCCTGCATCACTACCCCTCCAAGTCCAATTCTTGAGACATTAACATAAATAGTATAAGAGCCCGAACCGGTAGGCAATATCAAAACTGGGGCTATAGTCAAAGCTGTCTTGACCTTCTGAAAGCTTGCCTTACACTCGTCTGTCTACTGGAATGGAGCACCCTTGTGGGTCAGGCTGGTCATAGGTGCTGCAATAGATGAAAACCCCTGAAAAAATCGACGGTAATAACTCGCCAAGCCAAGAAAGCTACGGATCTCTATAGCTGAGGATAGTCAGGGCCAACTCTGCACGGCCTCCACTTTCTTCGGATCCACCTGAATACCCTCTATCGAGACCACATGGCCCAAGAACGCCACGGAATCCAACCAAAACTCACATTTTGAGAACTTAGCATACAACTTCTTCTCTCTCAGGGTCTGGAGCACTGTCCGTAAGTGCTACTCATGCTCTCCTTGACTCCGGAAATACACCAGAATGTCATCAATAAAAACAATCACGAACAAATCAAGATATGGCTGAAAAACATTGTGCATTAGATTCATGAAGGTTGTTGGGGCATTAGTCAGCCCCAAAATACATAACAAGGAACTCATAATGACCATACCGAGTCCTGAAGGCAGTCTTCAGGATGTATGGCTACCGAATCTTCAACTGATGATAGCCTGAACGCAAGTTAATCTTAGAAAACACACAGGCACCGTGCAACTGGTCGAACAAGTCATCAATACGAGGCAAAGGATAGCGGTTCTTCACTGTCACCTTATTCAACTAGTGGTAATGAATACACATGTGCATAGAACCATCCTTCTTCTTTACAAATAACACAAGAGCACCCCAAGGCGATACACTGGGCCGAATGAAACCCTTATTAAGTAATTCCTACAATTTCTCCTTCAACTCCTTCAACTCAGGAGAAGCCATACGGTACAGAGGGATAGAAATAGGCTGAGTGCCCGGAAACAGATCAATTCCAAAATCAATGTCCCTATCAGGTGGCATGCCCGGAAGATCAGCTGGAAACACATCAAGAAAATCCCGTACTACTGGGACTGAATCAACAAAAGGAGTATCCATACTAGCATCTCTCACATAAGCTAAGTACGCATCATAACCTTTCTCAACCATACGCTGAGCCTTAAGGTAAGAAATAACTCTACTGGGAGTGTGACCTAAGGCACCCCTCCACTCAATACGCGGTACACCTGGCATGGCTAGTGTCACAGTTTTGGCGTGACAATCAAGAATAGCATAATGAGGCAACAACCGGTCCATGCCCGAAATAATGTCAAAATCAACCATACTGAGCAATAATAAGTCAGCTCTGGTCTCAAAACCACCAAGAATAACCAAATATGACCAGTAAACGCGATCCACAACAAGAGAATCTCCCACAGGAGTAGAAACATAAAGTGGGGAACTCAAAGAATCCCGAGGTACATTCAAATACGGAGCAAAATAAGAAGACACATAAGAATAAGTGGAGCCTGAATCGAATAGGATCGATGCATCTCTGTGATAGACCAAGATAGTACCTGTGATGATAGAATCTAAGGCAACAGCCTCGGTACGGGTAGGCATGGCATAGTATCTGTCTTGGCCTCCCGCTCTAGTGCGACCTCTACCTCCCCGACCTCCACCTCTAGCTGGCTGAGCAGGTGGGGTAGCAACTAGAGCTATAACCATAGCCTGAGAGCTCTGTGGGGCCTGTTGTGGCTGAGGAGTCTGCGGAGGTGCACCTCTCCTATGTATAGGGAAATCCCTCACCATATGGCGTGTATCTGCACTCAAAAAAAAGCTCTAGGAGGACGTGGCGGCTATGGGTATCTCGGGCTAGGTCTGCTGGACTGACCACTGGAAGTACCCCGTACAGGAGGCGCACTAGAGACTAGAGGTGTATAATAAGGCTCCTGAGGCCTAGGTGGAGTTGTAATACAACTGGGTGATGGAAGAACTGGATGAACGCGGTGACCCATATGACCCCTACCAGGATAACCTGCAGCTAGGACACGGGCACCAGAATAATGGTCCGACTCTGGAGACCTCTTGGCCTCTCTCTCCTCTCTATCCCTAGTATCCATACCCTCAATCCTCCTAGCAATAATCACCATCTACTGATAAGATATATCCATCTCTAACTCATGATCCATGCTAGATCTGATGCTAGGAATAAACTCCTCAATGAACCAGCAAACCTTCTCATGAACTGTAGAAACTAAGGCTCGTGCATGTCTAGTCAAGTTAATGTGACAGACAGCATACCCTAAGACAGTCATATTACCCTGGCGCAAATGCTCAAAGTCCGTGCGCCAGGCATCCCTAAAACTCTGGGGGACATACTCCCTCGTGAACATATTCAAAAACTGAGCCCAAGTCAGGGAAGCGGCCTCATCCGAACTCTCTAACTCGTAAGCACGCCACCACTTATAGGCGGCTCCTCAAAGCTGGAAGGTAGTGAAGGAAACCTCGCTCGATCCTGAGATGCCCGTAGTACGGAGAATACGGTAGGAATCCTCTAGAAATCCCAAGGTATCCTCTGATGCTAACCCACTGAATACAGGAGGATCGTATTTCTTGAACCTCTCAAGCCTTCGTTGCTCATCCTCTGAAGCCGCTGCCCTGTCCTCGGGCTGAACTGGTACTACAGGCGGCCCAGGAATGATCTCTAGGACCTGCTCAACATGCAATCGATGCTCAGTAGTGCGGGCGGTAGGAGTCTGTACTCCTCCACCGACCTGGGATGTGGCTGTAGCAAGGGAAAGCAACCCTGCCTAAGCCAAAGTGGTGTACATGCTCATAAACTGTGCCAAAGTCTCCTGGAGTGCTTGAGTATTAATAGCAGACGTATCAGGTGTCTGGACTCCAGCTAGTACTATTGGTGGTACCTCGGCGGTAGCTCGCGGGGGTGCTCTGGCTGCACCACGAGCACGTCCTTGGCCTCTACCCTGGCCCCAGCCTCTAGCAGCTCCAGTAGGGGGCAAGGGTGCCTGATTATCTCAGGTAGCGTGTGTCCTCACCATCTATGAGAGAATAGAAAGACAGAAGTTTTGTTGTGATATCAAAAATCTTGCACGACAAGGAAATCAATGGAAGTGGAATTTTCCTAATAGTTACATGGCCTCTCATAGATAAGTACAGACGTTTCCGTACCGATAAACGAGACTCTAATAAAGTGGCCTATGTTCCGTAACTCCTATGAACCTAGAGCTCTGATACCAACTTGTCACTACCCCAGTTCGCCCTCCATGAACTATCGTGACGGCACCTAGTCCCTACGACTAGGTAAGCCTAACAAGTGCGAAAAAACAATCGAAACCTTGCAAAAAATATAACTTAAAAACCAAGATTTAACAATACTATCAAAAAACCCAAAAACTCACGGGAACACAAGCTGAAAGAATATAGTAAAATGCTCTAACTCCGGAATGTCTACATCAACAGTCTGATAGAAGGGCTAACAGTACAAGATGGAATAAAGAGGGAGACTCTTCGATCTGCGGATGTGGCAGATGTACCTCGAAGTCTCCAAAAGCTCTCCCTACCTCAAGGATGGTAAGCATGTGCAGCGGTACCTGGATCTGTACATGAAAAATATGCATAGAAAGGGCATGAGTACACCACAGCGATACTCAGTAAGTGCCAAGCCTAACCTCGGTGGGGTAGTGACGAGGAAGGTCAGGGCCATACTGAGGTTAAATAAGATAGAGTTTTAACAGTGTGAAATGACAGTGTAATTAAATAACACAAGATATAAAGGACAGCAACAACTATTTCAAAGGAAACTAAAACACAGTAAAAGACATAACTCAATTCCGAGATAACAACCGAGGATCTCCCAGGATACCATCTTGTAGTCCTTAAATATAAATACCATATCCAGTGGACCTCCCGGGTGCAGTTCCGTAGTCCAACTCATAAATGTGCAGGGGGATCTCTCGGAATACAATTCCGTAGTCCCAAACTAAACATATAGGGGAGCTCCCGGGATACAATCCCGTAGTCCCAAAATAAAGTGCAGGGGATATCCTGGAATACCGTTTCATAGTCCCAAAGTAAATACACAATAACAAAAAAAATTAAATCCAATTAATTTTATATCAAAGTGAAGCAGGTAATCCTAACCTAGCATGATTCATGTAGCACAATTAAGGCTGTAAAGACAGATAGAGCAATTTAGTCAATTAGACATATTTCTCTAAGCTACAGCAGGTTTAATATCCAAACAGTATAAGCAAGGAAAGGAGGAACACAATTCAAGGCTATTTTAAAGAAAAACTGGATTTCCATCAATTAGCACAAGTACACGCTCGTCACCTCATGTATGAGGCATTTCAATTACCACAATATCAATCCTAAGGGAAAAAGTCCCCCACACACGGTTAAATAAGCCACTTACCTCGAACCGGCTCAAAATGAACTAGAAACCACGCTCTTGCCACGAGTATCCGACTCCAAATGTACCAAATCTATTCAATTCCATTTTATAATATAAATAATACTTTAAGAAGCTGGTTTTACAATTAAATTCTAAGCTAACATGCGAAATTATGTAAAAATAACCAAAATGCTCCTTAGGCCAACATCTCAGAATCGGGTAAAATTAATATTTTTAGAAACCTCGTACTCTCACGAGTATAATTATACAAATTCTCTCAAATGGGATGTCAAAAATCCAATCAAAACTAAGTTTCTAGGTCTAAGAACTTTTCCCCAATTTTTCATTCAAAATCTGAAATTAAAGGAGGAATTCATGCTTATATTTATGGGTTACAAGCAAAAAGGAGTTTAGAATAGTTACCCAATTGATATCTCTAAAAATCCCTCAAAATCTTGATCAAATCCGAGCTCCCAAGATTAAGTTTTGATAAAAATGGCTAAACCCTAATCTTATATCTGCTCAGGTGTATTGTGAATCAGGATCGCGAAAGAAGGCATGCGATCGCGATGAGTAAAAATGAAGGCTCCAGGAAATGGCCTACATGAATGCGAGAGGAGGCACGCGATCACGAAAGAGGAAGAGATGGCTTTACGTGATCGCGTCTAAAGACACGCGAATGCGAAGAAGTAATGGGGCTACTGAGCCACCGGCTCAGTTTCTACTATGCGAACACGAAGGAGCAATCGCGAACGCGAAAGAGGAAGGGGCAGCACTATGCGATTGCGATCCAAGTAATGCGATCACGAAGAAGAAATTGGCACCCCTCCAGAACTACAATATGCGATCTCGAGAAAAATGATGCGATCAAGATGAGGAAAGGTCTACAACATCTGAACCTAAATTTCTGCAACTTTTAAACAGCTCAAAATGACCCGTTGAGCATCCGAAACACACCTGAGGCCCTCAGGAACTCAACTAAACCTACGGACATATCCTATAATATCATTCAAACTTGTTCCAACCTTCAGAATGCTCAAAACAACATCAAAGCACCTATTTTTCATCAGATTCATCCTTTAGAAATTTTAAAAACTCTAAAACACATTTTCGATTAGAAAATCTATCAAACCACATCCGAATGACCTGAAACTTTGCACGCACATCCCAAATGACATAACAGAACTAATTCAACTCTCAAAATTCCATTCTGACCCTCAAATCAAAATCCCACTATCAAACCAGAAACTTTTAAAAATTCAACTTTCGGCATTTCTAGCCTAAATTAGCTACGGATATCCAAAACACAATCCGACCATGCCCCTAAATCCGAAATCACCTAACGGAGCTAACAGAACCATCAGATTTTTATTCCAAGGCCGTCTTCATACTATTCCGACTATAGTCAATTTTCCAACACTTAAGCTCTCATTTAGGACTAAGTGTCCCAAAACTCTCTGAAACTTAAAACCAAACATCCCAGCAAATCAAAATAGCATAAACAAACTTGGGGAAAATAGTTAATAGGGGATCGGGGCATAAATTCCAAAAATGACCAGCCGGGTCATTACAAAGAGCCTGCTTAACGATATTGTCTGCAGCACTTTTTCGATTGAATCTTTTCTCTGGAACCAGGTTCCTTTTTCCTGCTTTGTCAGGATTTTGCTTGCACTGCTCCTATTTTGCGAGTGGGCAGTCTTTGAAGAAATGCCCTAGATTTCCACATCCGTGACAGAGACCGTTGTTCCTTGTTTTGCTTGAACTGCCCCACTTTGGTATACCACCGTTTCTTTGAACCATTTTTTGAAATCTCTTAGTGAGATAGGCCATGTCACTATCATCATCACTTGAATCACTCCTTTTAACTTTAAGTACCAGGTTCTTTTCCTTCTTAAGCTCTCTTCTTTCACTGTCTTTCTTTCTCTTTATCTCGTACGTTTTTAGATTACCAATCAACTCATGCATGGTCAGAGTCTGTAGATCTTTAGCTTCCGTGATGGCATTTAACTTACTTTCCCAAGACCCAGGAAGAACACTGAGAATTGTTCTTACATGCTTGTTTCTGGGAATGACATCTCCAAGCGAGTGAAGCTCATTTGTGATGGAGGTGAATCTGGTATGTATGTCTTGTATGGATTCATCATCCTTCATCCTGAAGAGCTCATATTTTGTGGTGAGCATGTCAATTTTGAATTGCTTGACCTAGGTGGTTCCTTCATGAGCAGTTTGTAATGCCTCCCATATTTCTTTGGCAGTTTCACAAGCTGAGACTCTGTTATACTCATTAGATACTATACCACATATCAAGATTTTCTTGGCATGGTAGTTCTTTTCTACAGCTTTTCTATCAATGGCGTTGTACTCTCTTCTTCCTTTGGGCACCAATTGTCATGTTTCTTTAAGTTTTCTTCATGGGAACATGTGGACCATTACAAATGATGTCCCACAACTCTGAATCTTCAGCCATTATGAGATCATGCATCCGAGTCTTCCACCAGCCATAGTATTGACCATTGAATCTGGGAGGTCTATAGGTTGATTGTCCTTCTTCAAAGCTTGGTGGAGCAGCCATTGAGGATTTTTCCTAGGTTTTAGCCTGATAGGAGAAACCTGCTCTAATATCAATTGATAGTTTGTATGAGTCTGCCAAACTATAAAGTACCTGGTCCTCTACGAGATAATGCTTAAAATGCAGTAACTACTGAATGCAAAGAAGGCAAGAGATTTTCTACGTGGAAAAATCCCACATAAGGGGATCAAAAAACCGCGACCTACACCTATAGGCTTTAAACTCATTAAATTATAATCTACCTATTGCAAGCCACTTTACAATACTTCCAATTGCAAAGGCTTCAAACTAACTTGTGATGCACCACCACAAGCCACTCTATAACTCTCCTAGTTACAGAGGATTTAACTTATGACTACTACTAGTCACAACATAAACTCTAAAGTTTACAAATTTTGTTTGTTCCTAAAACAGTGCTTCTAAGAAAGAAAACTAGGAATTACAATATAGAGCAATTAACAAGATTACAACTCAACTATGGACAAACATACAACTCTGCTAGAACTGATCCTTAGTGGAGTTGTCTTCTTGTTCTTGACACACCAGTGACTTCAATGCCAAATCAATACTTCTTTTGCTTGAGAGAATATCACTAAATGCACAAAACAAACGTATCTTACTCCAGGTTGTTTTATCATAAAAGATATCACAATGGGTAGTGATGTCAACTCTTGGTGTACTTCTTCTCAGTGAGAAGTGACTGTTGCACTATCTACATAGCCGCTTCTGGCAATTGCGTTCTAGATGGATAGTGGACTTATTACTTCTGTCATAACACGCCAATGGACCTGGTCGTGATTGTGTTCATTATCTGTATGGTCACTTTCTTCTGCTACGTTCCGGCTGTGCACTTGACCTGTGCTTTTGTCAGAGAACACCAAGGGAATAGGTCACTGTTATGTTTCTCTTTATATTTATTGCGTACAGCCTCTGACTTGTTCTGTTTTCGGAGATATCTAAAGGTCACTATTGTGTTCCTACCTATGGTAGCCTTCAAACAGTTTACATGAATATGTATCATGTGGGACAAGATTCTCTGTCTGGTTCTTAACAACAAGTTTGTTAGATCATCAAAACATAGGACAAATAAGGCTAAGTTATTGAAAACCCCTCAATAATGCATTAGTATGGAATGTGAGGTCGATTAACATACAAAAAGCTTTCAATAGGTTGCTTAACCTACACATAAAGTATAACTTTTACTTGATTGGGCTGATGGAAACTTGGCAAGATATAAACAAAAGCTGGAGGAGTATAGAAGAAAATTGGGGATCCATGATTCCTAGCTAATGTAATGGCAAGATATGGGCTTTTGTTGATGAAAAAATTGATGTAGACATTGTGATGGACATGGAACAACAAATGGCATTGAAGTTGTTTCATACAAACTTGAATAAGGAATTATATGTCACATTAGTGTATGCCAAATGTGATGCTATAGAAAGAATTGAGCTTTGGGATTCCATGTATCATTTAGCCTCAGATATGGAATCTCATTGGCTTGTTGGAGGGGATTTCAATGTGATTTTATCTGAGGAGGAAAAATATGGGGGCCTTCCAGTTTATTTGAGTGAAGTAGAAGATTTTGCACATTGTGTGGACACATGTGCCCTGTATGATCTTGGCTTCAAAGGGAGCTTGAATACTTGGTGGAATGGGAGGCCGGATATAGATTGTACCTTTAAGAGTCTTGATAGGTTATTGAAAAATCAGCAGTTCCTTGATTTGTTCCCAGCATTAGAAGTTGAGCACCTGATAGTAGGCTATATAGTTGATATTTACACCTTAATTGCTCATGCTTTGTTGTTGTTTTATAAGGTAAATTGCCAACAAAATGCTTTAAATAGTGTTATTTGGTTTCGCAGGGAATATTATATGTGAGGAAGCAACATAAAGTGTTTGGAGGTGACAATGTGAAGAAAACACCCATTCAAGAAGTGCCCAAACACCAAGGAGCAGAAAAAAATAAACTGGACAAAGGTCAACCGCGACTGCGGTGGACCGCGGTGCAGTGCGCGGAAAATAAAACACAAAAATAGACTGGGCAGTGTTCACCATCATCGACCGCGGTCCATACCGCGGTCGCGGTGAACTGTTCACGAACCTGAAAATTTGGGGGCCAAAGTGTCAATTTGGGGAAACTTTTGTAAAACCCTTATAAGCTGTATAAGCTCGCCCAAGATAGAAGAGTTTGTTTATAGATTTCTTTTGGAGGAGGAACAAGTGTGAGAGATCACCCAAAACATTATAGTTCTTTATCTCTTTTATTTTTTTTGCAATTTTTACATTATAAACAATTTAGTAGTTTTCTCTTACGTTGTTATGAGTAGCTAAATCCTTTGTCTAGGATTTTGATGGAACCTATTGAAGGATGAACTTCTTGAATATGTTAATATATATTGTCAGTTTATCTCTATTTGTTCAACTACGTGTTTGTTGTAGTTAATTGACATGATCCTCAATTAGTTGTGCCTATTTAGTGTGCATAACTCGGGAGAGAGTACATATTTAGGTAATTGTTGAACAACATCACTCCCAAAGTATAAGAGAGATCTATAACTGCGGGTTTAAAGGCGGTATTAGGGATAACGAAGCCTTGGGTGCAATCTAACGTGAGCTGTAATAAACTAAGCTAGCTAGAGTATCTCGGGAGAGTGCGTCAAGTAAATTATTGTGATTACTCGAGAGAGATTTACGGTAAATAGAGTGCTCATGATTGATAGAGATGTGTTCGTTAATTTATATGAAACATAACTGGAAGGGATTCCATCAATAGGGGAAATCATAGCCTTAGAACCTTCTCATAATTGTTTACAACTCAAGCATAGTTAGTTTTCAGCTGTCTATTTACTTTTAGTCTTAGTTATTAGTAATACCATTAAGTGTGATTTATACAGTTTGGGAAGTTCATTCCATAGAATTGAGTACATCCAAATAATGTAATTAATAGGTTAATTTCCTGTGGGTTCGATTCTGGGCATAAATACTCAGACTATATTTGCGACGTACGCGTGTCTTTTTATAACGCATAGTTGGGCATGATCAAATTTTGGTATCGTTTTATGTGACTTAACGATGGTGTCAATTACAATTGAAAGAAGTGCAAAAATTCTTAGTGTAGTCAGTTTTCTCTATACCCAATCTTTTCATTGAAATTCTAATGTTTGAACTCTTGTGGAATTTAGGTGTATGCCTAGAAATTCTTCGAGGACTTGAGAACTGCTAGAAGGACTCTCAGACCTCGAGAAAACATTTAGGGCATTGAACCGTTCCAACAAGAGAACGCAACAATCCCAACAACCAAACCAGCTCGAATTTCACATGGGTGACACACAAAACATCATTGGAAATGTTGGGGATCCGCCAGCAGACCCCAACGTAAAAGTAGTGGCACCCTTGTGCCCGAAGCTGCACTTTATAGCTGGGCACAACCCACAGCTGATAACATAGCCACTGCCATAGCTGTGCCCGCAATTCAAGCGCAGACCTTCCAGATAACCAACAAGATGATGTATCTTCTGCAGAATAAAGTATTGTTCTTCGGATCACACATTGAAGACCCTCAGCAACACCTGAAAATTTTTCTGTCAGTTTGTGTGACCCAAAGGCAGCCAAAAGTGACCCCGGAAGCTATCAAGCTATTACTGTTCCCATTCTCTGTGAACGGGGAAGCACAAACTTTGCTAAATTCGCTCCCTATCAATTCCATAGTCACCTAGGAGGAATTAGTCAAGCAGTTCCTGAATAAATTCTATCCGCCCAACAAGACTGCAAGACAGATTGATGAAATATTGCAGTATAAGCAGCAGCCGACTGAGTCCTTGCAAGAAACTTGGGAAAGATTTAAAGGGATGCTATTGAAGTGCCCTCACTATGGCATTCCAGACCAGATGCTTGGCCAGAGATTCTACATAGGGTTAGCTGACAATCTAAAGGCAAATGTTGATGCTTCAGCCGGCGGTGCATTTTTGAGTAAGTCATTCAGCAAGTGCAAAGTCCTTCCTGACAAGATGTCACAAAATTCGGGGTGGATGACTAGAGGTACAACACTGGCACCCATAGTGCATTTAGTTCCTCTTGGCCCGAATAATTTGCATGCAGAGGACATGGCCACACTCATGACCCAGATGAGCATATTAACAAAGAAGATTGATGAGATGGGTACAAAACAGGTGCACATTGTTGATACAACAAATGGAGGACTGTGTACACCTTGTATTAATCAGTCTTATGTGTGTTCATAGAGCGGAGAAGGCGAAAATCAAGGGGCAAGGGAAGATATGAATTATGTCAACAACTATGGGGGTCAGAGACAAGGAGGACATCAGTGGATACTGCCACAAAATTAGCAGTACAGGCCAACCATGCAACAGCCTGGGGGTTTGCATCATCAAAGCCAATTGGTGCCAGTGCCATATCAGAGACCACGGGGCTATCCACATCAAAATCAGCAATAATTAATATACCAACCACCTCCTCAGCAGCAAGATAACAACATGGTGGAAATCAGGGGTATGTTTCAGCAACTCATTGGGACAAATAATAAAGTGCAGGAAAAATTGGTAGTACATGATTCAGTTATAAAGAACATTAAAACGCACCTGGGACAGCTGTCCATAGCTTTAAACAACTGCCCTTAGGGAACCTTGACTGCAGACACAAACATAAACCCCAAGGAGCAAAACCCGAATCAACTGATGGCAGTAAGTCTCCGGAATGGGAGAGACGTAAACAGAGAACAGGAAATTATACAAGCCAGCAAGGAAAGAACGCCAGACGCGCTAGTTCCATTAGTGGTCGATGAAATAATAGAACTTACTGAGGTGGTGGTTGAATAGAGTAATGAGGAAAAAGGCAAAGAAAAGATGAATGAGGAAGCTGCAGAACAAGTGGCACCTCTTGTGCCAAAAAACTCCAATAGGGAGAAGCCAGCAAGTAGTGCACAAAGGGTGATGCATGCACCCTTCCCTCAGAGACTGGGGAAGCAAACAAAGGAAGTTCAGTACAAGAAATTCATGGAGATGCTACGTCAAATTCAGTTTAATATTCCTTTGATGGATGCTCTGATGGAGATGCCCGGTTATGACAAGATGATGAAGGATCTAATGTCAAGGAAGTTTGATTTTTAGGATCTTTCCACTGTGACTCAGACACAGACCTGCAGCACACTAGTAACAAGACCGATGGCTCAAAAGATGTCTGATCTAGGTAGCTTCATTATTCCATGCACAATTGGGAGTTATGCCTTTGCAAATGCATTATGTGATTTGGGAGCCAGCATAAATCTGATGCCGCTGGCAGTGTACACCAAGCTGGGCATTGGCAGAGCTAGACCAACTTCGATGATTCTACAGCTGGCTGACAGCACGGTGAAAAGGCCAACTGGTATTCTTGATAATGTGTTGGTGAAAGAGGGGAAGTTCGTATTCCCTATAGATTTTGTTATTCTGGATTGTTAGGTAGATGAGGAGATACCTCTCATTTTGGGTAGACCATTTTTGGCCACTGGAAGAGCATTGATCGATTGTGAGACTGGGGAAAGGGACTGAACGATGAAGAATTCATATGCAATGTTTAGCAATCTATGAGGAGACCCAGCGAATATGCTAATTGTTCTCTAGTGGAGGCAGTATATGTGATCCTGCAGGAAGATGATGTGACCCTGATTGTTAAAAATCCATTAGAGGGATGTCTAACAAATTTAGAAGAGATAGATGGTGAAGGGTTAGCTGAATGGGTCATGTCACTTGAAGGTCAAGGATTCTAGACAAGGGAACCTCAGTTCGAGTCCCTTGAGTTAGAAAAAAGGGCTACACCTCCAGCAAAGCCATCAATAGAGGAACCACCCAAGCTGGACCTGAAGCCACTCCTAGATCACCTCAGGTATGTTTTCTTAGGCCATTATTCTACTTTTCCTGTTATTATATCATTCGGTTTGCTACATGTGCAGGTAGAACAGCTCTTACAGGTACTGCAGGAAAGCAAGACTGCAATTTGCTGGACCATGGCACACATTAAGGGTATCAGCACAGCCTTTTGTATGAATAAGATTCTCTTGGAAGAAGGGAACAAACCTTCCAGAGAACATCAACGAAGGCTGAACCCGAACATGAAAGAGATTGTAAAAAAGGAAGTGATCAAATGGTTAGATGCGGGAATCATCTTCCCCATCTCTGATAGCAATTGGGTTAGCCCTGTACAATATGTACCGAAAAAGGGTGGAATGACTGTTGTGCAAAATGAGAACAATGAGTTGATCTCAACTCGTACAGTCACGGGATGGAAAATTTGCATGGATTACCGAAAATTAAACACAGCCATCCGGAAGGACCATTTCCCCTTGCCTTTCATTGACCAAATGTTAGACAGGCTAGCCGGGCGATCGCACTTCTTTTTCTTGGATGGATATTCGAGGTACAATCAGATATCAATAGCACCCAAAGATAGAGAGAAAACATCCTTCACCTGTCCATATGGTATCTTCGCCTTTCGGAGAATGCCTTTTGGGCTTTGCATTTCACCAGCGACATTTCAATGGTGCATGTTAGCCATCTTCACAGACATGGTGGAGGATATTATGGAAGTCTTTATGGATGATTTCTCTGTGGTGGGAGATTCATTCGAAGACTGTCTTCACAACTTAAGGAGAGTGCTTAAAAGATGTGTGGAGACAAATTTAGTGCTAAACTGGGAGAACTTCCATTTTATGGTACAGGAAGGGATAGTCCTGTGGTATCGAGTGTCCAATAAAGGAATTGAGGTCGACCATGCTAAGGTTGATGTGATTGAAAAGCTACCACTGCCCACTTCAGTTAAGGCGGTGAGAAGTTTCATTGGGCACTCCGGGTTTACCGGCGATTCATAAAAGATTTTTCCAAAATTGCTAACCCATTATGCAAACTCGTTGAAAAGGATCAGCCCTTTGTGTTTTCTTATGATTGCAGGTTGGCATTTGAGGAATTGAAGAAGAGGTTGGTGACTGCACCCATCATTGTTGCACCCAACTGGGAGCAACCATTTAAGCTCATATGTGACACAAGTGAATATGCCATAGGAGCAGTCTTGGGGCAGCGAAAGGATAAACTGATACACCTGATTTACTACGCAAGCAGGACGCTAAGTGGTGCACAACTCAACTACACTATGATGGAGAAAGAGATGTTAGCGGTAGTGTTTGCTTTTGACAAGTTCAGATCATATCTGATTGGATCCAAGGTAATTGTATACACTGATCACGCAGATCTAAGGTACTTGATTGAGAAGAAGGAGTCTAATCCGCGCCTGATTCGTTGGGAGCTGTTGTTGCAAGAATTTGACCTTGAAATTCGTGACCATAAGGGCACAAAAAATCAAGTCGCTGATCATCTATCACGACTTGAAGGAGCTAAAAAATCAGTCGAGGTCGAAGAGATTCTAGAAAACTTTCCAGACGAGCAGCTGCTCGCAGCTAGTCTTGAGGAAGGACCATGGTACGCAGACGTGGCAAATTACCTGGCTTGTGGTATAGTTGCCTATGACCTTTCATCTTTACAAAAGAAAATGTTTTATCGTGATTGCCGCATGTATTATTGGGATGAGCCTTTTTTGTTTAGAATATGTGTTGATAATAGTATTCGGAGGTGTGCCCCCGAGATAGAATAATCTTCTGTTTTGCAGGCTTGTCACACATTAGCATATGGAGGACATTTTGGAGGGGTCAGACAGCTGCGAAAGTGCTAGAGGCCGGATTCTTTTGGCCAATAGTATTTAGAGATACATACCTATGGGTGAAGGGATGTGATGAAAGTCAGCAAACCAGGAACATTTTCCGTCACCATGAGATGCCCATGAACCCGATTCAAGAAGTGGAGGTGTTCGATGTTTGAGGGATTGACTTCATCGGTCCATTCGTCAGCTCTTTTGGCAATAAGTACATACTTGTTGCTATGGATTACATGTCCAAATGGGTTGAAGCTGTAGCATTGCCCAATAATGATGCAAAAGTGGTGGTGGGATTTTTGGAGAAGAATATATTCACTCGCTTTGGGACACCAAGAGCGATTATCAGTGACGGAGGCACCCACTTCTGTAATAGAGCCTTCGAAAAGTTGCTTGCAAAGTATGATGTACGCCATAAGGTGGCTACCCCATATAATCCTCAGACTAGTGGGCAGGTGGAAGTGTCCAATAGAGAAATAAAGAGTGTGCTAACCAAGACTGTGAACGCCACAAGAACTGATTGGGCACAAAAGCTAGATGATGCACTCAGGGCTTATAGAACTGCCTTCAAAACACCAATTGGTATGTCACCATATAAGTTGGTATTTGGAAAGGCCTGCCACTTGCCAGTGGAACTTGAACATAAAGTGTAGTGGGCACTGAAATAGCTGAACTTAGATATTGAGGCGGCAGGCATAACAAGAATCACTGAATTGCATGAGCTCGACGAGTTAAGATATCTTGCTTTTGAGAGCACAAAATTGTATAAGGAGAGAATGAAGAGGTTGCACGACCAAAACATTATTGAGCGACATTTCAAACCTGGGGATATGGTATTACTTTATAACTCAAGACTACAGTTGTTCCCGGGTAAGCTTAAGTCTAGATGGTCGGGTCCATTTTGAGTGGTAGAAGTTTTCCCTTCAGGAGCTGTGGAGATTGCCTCGGAGAAAGACTCTCACACATTTAGAGTCAATGGGTAGAGATTGAAGTTATACATAGGCATGAAAGATCCAAAGGTAGTATCTGAAACAAATTTGACGGAACCTCAAAGGTCAAGCGAGCCTTAAATGCGCTTATCTGCGTCGTGCCGCGATGTTAAATCAGGCGCTGCGTGGAAGGCAACCCACGAATGTTGTTGTAAGTATGTTCTTGTAACTTCTTATAAAAAAAAGAAAAAAAAATGTTGCCAGTCCCGTGACCAAGGCGAGGACCGCGGTGAACCGCGGGAAACACTGCCTCAGTCGATAAATTCCCCCGCGACCGCGGCAAGAACCGCGGTGAACTGCGGAAATCACTAGAAGGTTATACATTTCCCCTCGACTGCGGTGAGGAATGCGGTGAACCATGGACAACACTGTCTCAAATTTTAAAACCCTCCGCGGCCGCGGAGGACCACGATCGACCGCGGAGGTACCAGGTATTGTATTTTTTAAAATTTTTATTTTTTTCCATTTTTTATTCCTTTTCCTCTTCTTCTTCTTCTTTTAATTTGAACCCAATCCCCCCCCCCCCCTCTGAACACTAAAATAACCGACCCCCTCCCCAAAATCCCCAATCTCCCTCTCTCTCTAAAACCCTAACTCTCCCTTATACTCAACTCGTCTCCTTCTTCCCTCACAATAACCCTCACCTTCTTCCCCTAAGGTATGAGTTCCGACCCCCCTTATCTTTTCTTTCTATATTTTGTTGTTGTTATGCTAGTTAAATTTTGTTATAATGTAGCATTGGTGATAGGATTTTTTTGTTTAGCTTTTTCTGCTTATTTTCTAGTGAAATTTTATTTTTGTTGGCATATGTGGTAAAGGGGCTGTGTATTGAATGTTGGAAGGGTGTTGTTGGTGGGTGATTGTATGTAGCAAGTGTGGGGTGTGTGGGTGTAGTGGATATTTGAATTGGGGAAGTTTTCTTGATTCCCATGGGCCATGTATATGAAGATAATTGCCTTGCCCACAATGTGTTTGGGAAATTGCCTCAATGGAGATATAAGGAGATGTTGTGACATGGTTGTGGTTAAGTCTGAGTAACCACCCATAGTCACATATTTTGCGCCCATCCTAATAGACGTTTCTCTATTTTGACAAGTACTATGAGTTCATCTCGTAAGAGACGAAACACCGGGTCATTCACTAGTGGTCCAGGAGGCTCCTCATGAGTTAGGGGCCAATCCAGTGCAACTCAGTTCGATAGCACTCGGTTCGTATCTCAATCAGCGGAGACAAGGTACAATCAGAAAGCTGTTAAGAAGTTGCTTCATGATGTCCATATCGATCGGACGGCATTGGAGAAGGAGTGCCCAAATATGTTTAATGAGTTGAGGAGGTGTCAGCTGGACATCTTCTTTGAGGTCCCAGAGGAGGCTAATATTCAGCTGGTGAAGGAATTTTATGCAAACTTGCCTGAAAATGAGAATGGGGTTGTGACTGTGCGCAACACCTAGGTTAATGCATCTCTAGGCCATCCGCCGAGTGTATCGCCTCCCAGCATTCACAGGTGACGATCATTATATGATGTATCACCGCCCGAGGGTTGACTGGGATACAATTCAGGAGGTGTGATATAGGCATTTCTTTGTTGAGCCAGACATATAAAGTAAGCCCACATGAATGCATTACATTTTAGTTAACCCCGTTGAGCCTATAAGCATGTTTTTTTGGTGACCACAATGTGAACCTTACCCAATTGTTTGAATAGCCTGCTATTTGAACCAATTTTCCTCTCACTAAGCACTAGAATGGTATTGAAAATATTCAAAAACAAAAGTGTGGGGTGGTGATTTGGTTTTTGAAGTGGAACCATGGGAATAGAGAAAAGGTGCAGAATGTGAAGCATAAAAAGAGAAGCACCACGAAAAAAAATAATAATAATATATTGTATAGTGATTAATAAGTGGTAACTTGTACAGATTGCACATAATGTCCGGGGATGTTTAAATAAATGTGATGGGGTGTTGGCTGACAAAACGATGATCTTGAAGTTTAATGTAATTGTATTAAAGTGCTTAGGGAGGCTAGTCACTATATCCAAATATATCCTACCCGTCCCTTAACCTACATTACAACCAAATAAAGTCCTATTGATCTTAGACTGAGTGGGTTCGATTAATCGAGTACTACACTACGGGCAAGCCTATGGTGTATCTTTGTGGCATGTGAATGTTCTTTTCGGAGAGTGAGCGAATTCTGTCTCTTTTAGTTCCTAGTTGTTATCACTATCATTATATATGGGACCACTCTCTCGTGTGATGTGAGATCATGTGATTCACAAAGGAAAGGTACGTCTTGACACTTGTATAGAGTAGTTTGAGTAAGTGTGAATGTTACATGGTACGAACGATTTGATTCTTGAGGTAAAGATTGCTCACTACTAGGCGTAACTTTTGTAAAATGTTCATGGTGTGAGTCGTTGAGGAAAAAGCTTAGGGAAGGAATTTTGATGGAGTGTAGTGAATTGCTCGAGGACTAGCAATAATTTAAGTGTGGGGTGTTGATAGTAGGCTATATAGTTGATATTTACACCATAATTGCTCATGATGTGTTGCTGTTTTATAAGGTAAATTGCCAACACAATGCTTTAAATAGTGTTATTTGGTTTCACAGGGAATATTATATGTGAGGAAGCAACATAAAGTGTTTGGAGGCGATAATGTGAAGAAAATACTAATTCAAGAAGTACCTGAACACCAAGGAGCAGAAAAAAATGACCTGGACAAAGGTCTACCGTGACTGCGGTGGAGCGCGGTGCAGCGCGCAGAAGATAAAACACAAAAATAGTCTGGGCAGTGTTCACCGCGGTCGACGCGGTCCACACCGCGGCCACGGTAAACTGTTAACGAACATGAAAATTTAGGGGCCAAAGTGTCAATTCGGGGAAACTTTTGTAAAACCCTTATAAGCTATATAAGCTCGCCCAAGATAGAAGAGCTTGTTTTTAGATTACTTTTGGAGGAGGAACACGTGTGAGAGATCACCCAAAATATTACAGTTCTTTATCTCTTTTATTTTCTTGCAATTTATAGATTATGAACAATTTAGTAGTTTTCTCTTACGTTGTTATGAGTAGCTAAATCCTTTGTCTAGGGTTTTGATGGAACCTATTGAAGGATGAACTTCTTGAATATGTTAATATATATTGCCAGTTTATCTCTATTTGTTCAACTACGTGTTTGTTGTAGTTAATTGACATATCCTCAATTAGTTGTACCTATTTAGTGTGCATAATTCGGGAGAGAGTACATATTTAGGTAATTGTTGAACAACATCACTCCCAAAGAATAAGAGAGATCTATAACTGCGGGTTTAAAGGCGGGATTAGGGATAACGAAGCCTTGGGTGCCATCTAACGTGAGCTGTAATAAACTAAGCTAGCTAGAGTATCTCGAGAGAATGCGTCTAGTAAATTATTGTGATTACTCGGGAGAGATTTACGATAAATAGAGTGCTCATAATTGATAGAGATGTGTTGGTTAATTTATATGAAACATAACCGGAAGGGATTCCATTAATAGGGGAAATCATAGCCTTAGAACCTTCTCATAATTGTTTACAACTCAAGCATAGTTAGTTTTCAGCTGTCTATTTACTTATAGTCTTAGTTATTAGTAATACCATTAACTGTGATTTATACAGTTTGGGAAGTTCATTCCATAGAATTGAGTACATCCAAATAATGTAATTGATAGGTTAATTCCCTGTGGATTCGACTCTGGGCATAAATACTCAGACGATATTTGCAACGTCCGCGTGTCTTTTTATAAGGCATAGTTGGGCGTGATCAACACCTCATCAAGTTTGGTTTAAACCATGCTTCTCTCTTATTGTCATTTAATATTGACACTGTCCAAATCAAGAAACCCTTCAAGTTTCTCAATTTTTGGACCAAACATGAGTTTTTTCTGAAATTGTTGAAAGAAAATTGGGAAGCTGAATCTATGGGGAATCCATTCATCCTATTCCAAAGCAAATTGAAGAAGGTGAAGTTAGCACTAACAGCCTGAAGCAAGGAGACTTTTGGGGATACATTCAAACAAATTGCAGCATTGGAGGATGTTATTAAGGTACATGAGATTGTGTTTGATTTAAATCCAACGGTTCAAAATAGGGTTAAGTTGCACAAAGTAGAACCTGATCTTACAAGATATTATTATCTAGAAGAAGAATTTTGGAGGCAAAAGGCTAGTATGCAATGATTTAAAGATGGTAATAGGAATACTAAATTTTTTCATGCTCATGTGAGAGGAGAGAGGAAGAGGCTACAACTTTCTAAAATTCTGGACGAAAATGATATCTGGCAGGAAACACGAGAAGACATGGCAAGACAGGCAATTGTTTTTTTCCAGGCTCAATTCGTAGAAGAGATAATAGCTACCAACTTTGACATTATTCAGCATGTCCCTAAGTTGGTGTCTAATGATCAGAATGCAAAATTGTGACAAGAACCACCCATGGAGGAGGTTATGGCAGCTGTGTTTGGGTTGAATGGTGATAGTGCCAGTGGTCCAGATGGATTCACTGATAGTTTTATCAAGCTAGCTGGGAGGTTGTAGGTGGGATGTCCTTAACATAGTGAGAGATTTCTTTTATGGTGCAGAATTACCAAGGTTCATAACCTTGTGTTGCTTCCAAAGAAGAAAAATGTTGCAACATTTTCTGACATGAGGTCAATCAGTATGAGTAACTTCTCCAAAAAGATCATATCTAGAGTGATCCATGAGAAACTACTTGAGCTTCTACCTTCACTAATTTCTCCTAATCAGGCTGGCTTTGTTAAGGGGAGGAGCGTACTAGAAAACATCCTACTTACTCAGGAGATCATAACTGACATAAGAATAAGAGGAAAGCCTACCAATGTGATACTTTAATTAGACATCGCAAAGACTTATGATAGTTTGTGATGTTAGAGTCGAAACTGAGAAAAATCTCCTATTCCAATGCCAAAGTAAAATAATAAAAATGGGGGTGATATTAGAAAGAAAAAGTTTTTTTTTGTGATGCAATTTGACTTTTTGAAATAAAATATTACAAATTATCAAAGTTAAATTTAATGTAAGTTTATTAAAGAAAATTGATTTCAACCTTTTGTAACATTTTTAGAAAGCACGACAAAGTAAGAAAGAAAAAACAAAAAAAAATTGGTGATCCAAGGAAAAAAATCCCTTTTATTGTGACATAATTTGACTTTTGAGGATTAAATATTACTACTACTATACAAGTTACTAAAGTTGAACAATATTAGTTAATTTTCTTTTTTTCTTCAAAAGGTCCACCATTACGATGGAGGAGTTAGGAAGACTCGAACCTGCTATTACATGGAGGAGGACATAGATTTTGGCCTCTGTTACATAGTGTAGATTGGTATATATCATTCTAATGTGCATTTTTTCCACAATAAAAAACTTCGATTATGGAGGACTTCATATAAATTGTAGTCTACATTGCATGAGGAACTGCATACAATCTAGTCATTAGAATACTAAACATCATACAGCCAAGTATAAGCATCATTAAGAACAAATTGGTTTCTTCTGGGCTTGAATAATTGAAATTTGGCAAACCATTTTGATCTAACTTCAGTGAAACTCTAACGTTTCTAGGCAGTGAAACAACTGATAACACAAGCCTTTACATTTTCTCCCAGGTTAGCTAGATGAACTACAACCAATTTCCCTTTTAAGTACCCACTGAACTAAGGCCGAAATTTCGACTACACACCTTATCTTTGCGGGGGGTTCTTTCACCCCCTGAACTATTTAATAGTAAAATTATTAACCCTCAAAATGTTGAGGTGGCATAGAGAGTGTGTTCCACTCTCTCAAAGTGGAAAAATAAATTGTTTTTCTAATTTTATGTTACAATGAAAAAAAAATCACTCTCTTCATTTTTCTTTTAAAGACCATGAACGATGATGACCTTCTCCGGCAAACTATTTTTTCTTTCTTTTGTTTTTCCTCTAATCTTCTTCCTCTCACTCTCACCACCACCTCGACACCGTAACTACCACCTTCCCTTCGCCCAACTCCTTTTTATTTTTCACCCATTTAATCTTCAACTCGCTCATTACCCAAATTCAGATCTTATTTCTCCAGCTTCCCATGGAAAAATAGAAATCACCCAAAAAACAAAATCAAAACCAGAACTCACAATTGGTAAATAAATTCCCTTGCCGGTAAAAATAGAGTTTCTAAAATGCCAATATGAAACAAGCAACAGATCCACATACACTGATTCTAATCAAACAAGCACTGGATCAAAGAATAGATCTTATGAACGGTTGTAAAATATGAATGTGAAGAAAAATAAAAAGAAAAAAGTATAAAAGGATAAGAAAGAAAGAAAAAAGTTCAAAAATTACGAAATAGACACGTGGCAGTGCGTGTATTTCATTGCTTGCCAAGAATTTGGTTATCTTGTTTTAGGGTGATAATTATTCCATTAAAAAATTAAGGAAAGGTGATAGGATCCCCGCAAATATAAGGTGTGTAGTTGAAACTTCGCCGTAGTTCAAGGGGATATTTATGCATTTTCTCAAAAATATGTATAAACTTGAAATATGTTGAAGATAACAACTTCATTGAAAATAACACAAGTCTTTGAGACCTATCGAATGATTTGGCATGCTAATACGATTTTATTCTCAAATCTTGTTGAGCATCTACTCATAAACCAATTAAATCCAATTAAACTTTGACTCAGAGTGTAGGGTACTCACCAGAATCCGACTATCCAAAGCTCCTAAAATTGGAATTTTGTTAAATTCTTTCATTACTGCTCTGTAGTGTCCTTCACTGCTAAAATTGGAAAAACAGATACAATATTGTCCTAATGCTTCTCTGGCTTTTGACTTGGTGACTTTTTAATGCTTCACTCTACTATTAAGGAATTGCACCAGATTTTCTATGAGCATATTATCTTTTTGTGCATGGTTTGAATATATTAAAAAAAATACAAATAACTCATCCATTTCATTTAAAAAAAAAATTAACAAATAACAGAAGCAGAATACATTAAGACACAATATAAAATACAAATAGAAAGTGTAAAGATATCAATAATACAGATCATTGTGCTAATGTATATACGAAAACTAAACAAGTGGCTAAAATACACCTCAATCTTTGACTAAAGCAAAGTCTTTACAAGATTTTTCTCAAACAAAATTTTTAATAGCATCTGATCACAAACAAATTTTTTCTAAATAGTAGCGATTGGAAAGAAAACTGATACTAAGATCCATTAAGCCAAAACTTTTTAGAGGGTACGTAATGTACATCATTCTCTCGGACGCTGATCAGTCTTTCAAAATCTCTCAATACTTGCACGTCGCCATTAAATTCAACTGTCTTTACCATCTTTTCTTTACCATTCCTTTCTGCTTCTCTGCGTTTCTGCAACTTTAACTTCTTTACCATCAGGTGATATGGAATCTCAAATCCATTGTAGCCATGTTCATGCCTAATGGAGACACCCCACATCACTGGCCTTCCCTTTGCCACATGATTGAAAAATTGAAACCTGTCCAAACATGGAAGCATGTTCAGTGGCATCCTCCACCCCATGGTAAGGTCAAAATCAACACAGATGGAAGTTACATCAAGAAAAGCGGGAACGCTGGTATAGGATGAATCATCAGAGACGAGGAAGGAAATTTTATCATGGCATTCGCAATGTCAATAGACTGTGACAGTCATAATATGGCTGAGGCTCGGGCTGCTGAGTTCGGAGGAAAATGGTGTAAACAGTTAGGTTTCACTAATTTTGTTCTCGAACTTGACTCAAATATCATTGTAACCATGGTCAATCAAGAAGGAAGCAAGAACATGAAGCTCAAGATGGTGGTGGAGAAAATTACAAGTCTGCTCCAATAGGCAAATGCAACAGTTCAACACTGTTATAGAGAGGGCAACCAGGTTGCTAATGCATTAGCCAAAATATCATCCATCTCTGGCTCAAATCTGATCTGCCAAGCCTTCGAGCATTTACCAAAAGAAGCTAAAGGCGCATTCATTACGGATAAGTGGCAAATGCATGGTATTAGAACCAAATATGAGAAGAACAATTTTTTTGTTAGTTAAATATGGTGTGTATATAGGTTGGGCAGTAAAGTCGTTTATAAGCTACTGTCCTTTTGGGTGATAGGAATCACCATGTTGTATTTGGATCTGGGTAAGGTACAGCCCCCTCACTGTTCACTTTTTGCAATACAACACCCAGACCTCTGTCTGGGGAACTTTATTTTAAAAAAAAAAAAAACTTCTTTGCCGCTTCAATCCTTTTTGCAACCTTTTGATCTTGCAATTTTAACTTTTCCTCTTGTTCAATCTTGACTTTCTCGTCACATTGCTGCAAAATCCGGTTTCTGCCCGTAGCTCGAAAAATTGCCTTGACTGGTAATGCTAGTGCCCGACCCAAATCACTATCGGAAAACTTGTCTGAATCATCAACTTGCCTGCTCTGTAACAAGTTAGAGAAGAAAGAGAGACCAACACTAGTGATACATTATACCAAAAAGAAACGAGTGATATTGGAATTGAGCTATCGGTGTAGATCACACCATTCACTGTATACTCGAGAAACTCATTCGCTGAAAGTGAACTCCCTTGCAATCCAAGGGGATTGGACTAGGATTCATATTGAATCCGAACAAGTATAAAAGTTCCGGTATCTTTAATTCCTGCATTTAATTTCTGCATCTTAAATTCTATCATTACTGTCATCAAGTTATTATATCTAATCGACTAACTAAACTAGACAACTGGTAGCGATTAATTTTCAAAATAAACAATTTACTCCCCCCCCCCCCCCCCCCCCGGGAATTCCCCTAGTAGAGTATTTGTTCAATTGTTGGATGTCATTGTGTGTGTAGCCTGCCTCTTCTAGGTAGTGTCTCTCCTTGAAAATCTGTTATACCACCCATGATACATTCTTAGGGTCAATATTCCAATCTAATCTCCCTTTTATATAGTATGTATCGACCCACATGACCCAAAGCTTTTCCTTTCTTCTACATACATGGCACACTGATTCCTCTATAGCTGCTTGGTTTCAGCAGTTAACATACAACAAATTGAGGCCATCAGCTGCTTTAGGAGCACATATTTAATCCCATGCAATCAAGGATTTTCTTCTGAACTCAGCAATACACGTCCATACGAACCTTCTGCAGATTGTCTGTATAAACTATACAAGTTTTTATGGAAGAATGAACACTTGAGCCCAAAAAGTTTGAATGGCATATAATACACTTTTGATCAGTTGTGTTCTGCCAGCATACGAGAGGAATTTAGTTGTCAACGAGGTTATTTTCCCCATAATCTTTTCAATAAGGGGTTCACATTGCTGAATCGACAGTTAGGACCGAAAAAATCAGGTGTCATGCGGAAGCTAGCAAAGCAAACCTTGCACGACGATAAATCCAAATATACCAAAAGAGACACAAATATTTTACGTGGTTCGGTCAATTGACCTACATCCGCGGCGGAGATGAGCAATCCACTATATAAAAAAAGAGTACAAAATATCGAGAGAATAGCCTCACGAAGAGGAAAACACAAGTGACACACTAACACTTGTCCCGTAAAGTTCTTCCCTAAACACGACTCTCAAATCCCATATGGCTACATTCACTACATTTTATGCCTACAGCCACACTAATTTAGGCAACGCTTAAAAAGTGTTGTTAAAAGTATCTATATGAACACATTTTAGGCGTGGCCTTTGAGTAAAGTCTGCGGCCACAGCTTTTAACGTAACACTTATAAAGCGTTCCTTTTAAATATAAAGACAACATATTTTAAGTGTTGCCTAAATCTAAATTTTTTTGCCACGCTTCTTAGGTGTATTGCCACTTTTTTAAAGAGTTGTTATATTATCATATTAAATACAACACTTTACAAGGGTACCCTAAAAATTCTTTATAAAATATTTCCCCAAAAATTTCCCACCAAAATTGTAATTTATAAAATATTTCACCCAATTCTAAGAATTATAAAGGCGTTCAGTTAGGAACTATAGGAAAAAGTCTAAAAATTTCACTCCAAAATTCCC
>MU777108.1:13674-26143 GCA_026770625.1 Nicotiana glauca | reverse complement strand
ATGATCTAGAGTTGGCAGCCATTGTTCATGCGTTGAAGATTTGGAGGCATTACTTATATGGTGTGACGTGTAAGGTGTACACTGATCACGAGAGTCTGCAATACTTGTTCAAGCAGAAAGAGTTGAACTTAAGGCAGCGGAGATGGTTAGAGCTATTAAAGGATTCTGATGTTACTATTTTGTACCACCCAGGGAGAGCCATTGTGGTGGCGGATGTATTGAGTAGGAAGTCAGCCAGCATGGGTAGTCTTGCTTATGTTTCGATCAGCCAGAGATCGCTTGCTTTGGATATTTAGGCCTTGGCCAATTGATTTGTGAGGTTGGACATTTTTTAGCCTAGCCGAGTTTTAGCTTGCACGGTTGCTCGTTCTTCATTATTGGAGCGTATCCGTTATCGATAGTTTGATGATCCTCATTTATGTGTCCTGAGAGACACTGTGCAGCGTGGAGGTGCCACGAAGGTGACTTTAGATGCGGATGGTGTTTTGAGGTTGCAGGGGCGAGTATGTGTGCCCAATGCCGATAGAATTCGAGATTTGATCTTAGCGGAGGCCCATAGTTCTCGGTATTCTATTCACCCGGGCGCCGCGAAGATGTATCAGGACTTTCGGCAGCATTATTGGTGGCGTAGGATGAAGAAGGACATTGTTTCATATGTGGCTCGATGCTTGAATAGTCAGCAGGTCAAGTATGAGCATCAGAGGCCTGGTGGTGTGTTTCAGAGGATTGAGCTTCCCGAGTGGAAGTGGGCGCGGATTACCATGGACTTCGTTACTGGACTCTCGGTGACTCGGAGGAAGTTTGATGCTATTTGGGTCATTGTTGATAGACTGACCAAGTGAGCACATTTCATTCCTGTTGCCACCACTAATTCATCAGAGAGACTTGCTGAGATCTACATCCGAGAGATTGTTCGCTTTCATGCTGTGCCAACATCCATCATTTCGGATCGAGGTACGCAGTTTACCTCACGCTTTTGGAGAGCAGTTCAGCAGGAGTTCGGCATCCAGGTTCAGTTGAGTACAACATTCCATCCTCAGAAAGATGGTCAGTCCGAGAGGACTATTCAGATATTGGAGGATATGCTCCGAGCCTGTGTTATTGATTTTGGAGGCTCTTGGGACCAGTTTCTACCTTTAGCAGAGTTCGCCTACAACAACAGCTACCAGTCCAACATTCAGATGGCTCCTTATGAGGCGTTGTATGGTAGGCGATGTCGGTCTCCAGTTGGATGGTTTGAGCCGGGAGAGGCTCGGTTGTTGGGTACAGATTTAGTCCAGGAGGCCTTGGATAAGGTCAAGATCATTCAGGACAGGCTTCGTTCGGCTCAGTCGTGGAAAAAGAGTTGTGCGGATCGTAAGGTTCGAGATGTAGCTTTCATGGTTGGTGAGCGAGTATTGCTCCGTGTATCGCCTATGAAGGGCGTGATGAGATTTGGGAAGAAGGACAAGCTCAGCCCTAGGTTCATTGGCCCATTTGAGATTCTTGATCGCGTAGGAGAGGTGGCTAATAGTCTTGCCTTGCCACCTAGCTTGTCAGCCGTGCATCCAGTGTTTCATGTGTCTATGCTCCGGAGGTATCACGGAGATCCTACTCACATGTTAGATTTCAGCACTGTCCAGTTGGACCAGGATCTGTCCTACGAGGAAGAGCCGGTAGCTATTCTAGACTGGTAGGTTCGACAGTTGAGGTCGAAGAGTTTTCCTTCAGTGCGTGTTCAGTGGAGAGGTCAGCCTCCTGAGGCATCGACCTGGGAGTCCGAGTCTGATATGCGGAGCCGTTACCCTCATCTATTTCCTGACTCAGGTACTTCTTTCTTTTGTCCGTTCGAGGACGAACGGTTGTTTTAGAGGTGGAGAATGTGACGACCCAAAGGGTCATCACCATATTTCTCCCTTTTTCCATGCTTTCGAGGCCTTAAAAACCTCATTTTTAGTTTCCTAGATTTGCGTGCACAGTCCGGGCGCGAAGCCGGAAAGTTTTTATGTTAAAATATGTGAATTCTGTGAAAAATTTGAAGAATTATGATATTAATATTGATATAGTTGACTTTGGACAACATTTTGGGTAAACGGACCCGGACCCGTGATGTGATGGTCTTGGGAGGTCCATAGAAAAATATGGGATTCGGGCATGTGCCCGGAGTCGAAATCCGAGCTCCAGAACCCCGGTTAAAGAATTTTTCTGTTAAATTGTTTTCTGAAATTATTAAGGAAAAATAGAAATGAAAATGAGCCAGAAAATATAGGTATCAGGCTTGTATTTTGGTTCCGACGCTCGGTACAGGTCTTAAATATGCGTTAAGCGCTTTCTGTGAAATTTGGTCGAAATCGGACGACGTTTGACGTGTTTCGGACCTAAATAGCAAAAGTTGAACCAAAAAAATGGTCCGTATTCGGAACAGTGTGAAGACGACCCCGGAATGGAAATCCGATGGTTCAGTTAGCTCCGTTAGGTGATTTCGGGGTTGGGAGCGTGTTGGGAATGTTATTTGGAGGTCCGTAGCTCATTTAGGCTTCAAATGCCGAAGTTTGAATTTTTTTGAAGTTTCCAGTCCGATAGTGAGTTTTTGATCCGATGGTTAGATTTGAATTTTGGAAGTTGATGTAGCTCCGTCATGTCATTTGGGATGTGTGTGCAAAATTTCAGGTTATTCGGACGAGGTTTGGTTAGGTTTTTGATCGAAAGCGTATTTGGTTAGAATGTGAAGTTCTTAGGCTTGAATCGTTGATTTAATCGGGTTTCCGGTGTTGTTTGAGGTGTTTTGAGGATTGGTGCAAGTTCGAATAAGGTATTAGGTGGTATTGGTGCTTTTGGTTGAGGCCCCGGGGGCCTCGAGATGATTTCGGGTGGTTAACGGGGAAATTGTCTAAGTTGTTGCAGCTGGTATGTTTCCCTTCTGGTATTTTCGCTTCTGCGGTTTGGGAACCGCAGAAGCGGCTTCCTCATTGCAGAAGCGATTTTTGGCTTCCCCTGAGAGACCGCAGAAGCGGTCATATTTTCCGCTGAAGCGGAACCGCTGGAGCGGTCATGTGTCCGCAAAAGCGAAACTTCCCCCTTTAACGAGAAACCGTAGAAGCGGTTATTTTGCCGCTTAAACGGGAAGACAGAAGCGGTCCCTTGTCCGCAGAAGCGGAAATGTCTGGGCAGAAATAGGAAATTCCGAGGGTTTAATTTCATAAGTTTGAAAATCAATTTTGAGCTCGGGCAAAGGCGATTCTGAGAGGATTTTGAAGAGGAGATTATTGGGTAACATTTCTATGATCCTTTCTAGTTATATTCCATCATTTAGTCGTTAAATCCACCTTTTAAATTCGAATTAAGGATCAAAAATAGAAGAAATTGGGTGAAAGCTCATTGACTAAACTATTGTGATTTTGAGTGGGCATTTGACCTCCGATTTGGGAGATTTTTATATGGTTAGACTCGTGAGAGTACGAGGGTTCTAAAAATGTGAAAATTATTCGATTCCGAGACGTAAGCTAGAGGGGCATTTTGGTCATTTTACCTATTTTCGTGCCCTAGCTTTAATTTAAATAGTGGAATCAGTTGTTTGCAATATTATTTACGATTTGTAATTGAATTGAATAGATTTGGGCCATTTGGAGTCGGATACTCATGGCAAGGGCATCGTTTCATAGTGATTTTTGTACCGGTTCGAGGTAAGTGTTTGATCTAACTTTGGCTTGAGGGAATAGGATTAGAATATTATTTGCTAATTGCTAAATATTGAGTACGGTGTATAGGCATGATGACGAGTGTCTATACACCGGAGTCAAGCATGACCGTGAGTCTTTGTTTACTTATTTTTTAGACGATTTGGAACTCTTCTAATCTAAAATATGTTTTTCTACAAATCTGAAGAGTTTGAGGATAAGTTGTGAAATATCAATATTTTGGAGCGTTGGCTCGAATGATAAATGCTATTGAGTAGGAGATGAAAGTATTGAAAGAAGTTGTGATTAATCCCTTGCTAGGATGGTTTGAATATATTGAGTATTGCCCTTGTCGGTTTGTGAAAGATGTTGTTATTGATCCCTTGCCGGGACTTAGTGGTTATTTGTGTTGTTCCCTTGCCAGGATAGTTCTTATTATTTGTTTATTCCTCTTGCCCGTTTGGTTATGACTATTGTTTGGGTGAGGAAGAGTGATATTGCACGAAGGGTCATTCCGTGCTATTTTTGATTATATTTGCACGAAGGGTCATTCTGTGCTATGTTTTGATTGTTTATGCACGAAGAGACATTCCGTGCTCTGATATGATTATATTTGCACGAAGGGTCATTCCGTGCCATGAAATGAGAGTCATGTGAGGGAAAACACGAAGGGTGATGCCGTGCATTTTATTCGATTGCTTTGGGTGAGAATGAGAGTAAAAGCACGAAGGTTGATGATGTGCAATTATTGAGTTTCTTATTCTTTGATAGTTATTATTGTGCCCTGTTTTCTTATTCACGCTGATAAATTTTATACTCCGATTGTACTCCCCCACAGCATGTTTCCCTCCCTTTTTAACAGTTTAATTTCGGCATTTCTTTTCCTTTTATCATATATATGTATATAGGATTGTACAGGTTGATTTGGTAGTCCGGTCTAGCCTCATCACTACTTCGCCGGGGTTAGGCCAGGCACTTACCAGCACATGGGATTGGTTGTGCTGATGCTACACTCTGTGCATTTCTTTGTGCACAGATCGAGGAGCAGCTTTTGCACAGCAGCAGTAGGATTCCTATCTAGGAGCTATCTTCAGTCCAAGGACTTTCGAGGTAGCCTAGATGGCGTTCGCAGGCCGAAGTTCCTTTCTTTTATTTCAGTTTGTTTTCATTGTACCGAAATAGACATATGTATTTTTCTTTCATTCAGACTTGTTGTAGTATTCTATAATAGTCCGTGAGCTAGTGACACCAGATTTTGGGTAGTGATGTGTTTCAACTTCCGCATTTTTATATCGTTTAATACTATTAAGTTATATATAAGCTATTTATTTATGTTTATCTCTTTTTGAAAAGATGAGTTGGGTTAGTTGGCTAGCCTCATCTTCACGAGAGGTGCCATCATGACCAGTGCGGGGTTTGGGTCGTGACAAGTTGGTATCAGAGCCTAGGTTACTAGGTCTCATGAGTCATGAGCAGGTTTAGTAGAGTCTCGCGGATCGGTACAGAGACGTTTGTATTTATCCTCGAGAGGCTGCAGAACCTTTAGGAAAACTTCACATTCTTGAATTCTTGTCTTGCGTCCTTGATTCAGCTTGAAAAGAAACTCTTGAGTATCAGATGTACCTTGATGGTTTGTGATTCCCTAATCAAGGGGCGAGATATAATCTCTTTGAGTTTGATGTTGGGCCAGTCTAGAGGACTTGAGGCTGGATCTTTGCCTATTGCTGGAGCACTGAGGTGTTGATTGTGTGAGTAGTGTTTTGAACTTATATTTTCGGCAGTGTTCCAATTAGTGAAAGTGACGGTTGAATAGCTATGTGATGAGTATGTTAGTATTGCAGGATGTATCTACGTAACTTGGAAGTGACGAGGAAGGTCTGCGGGATGATAGATGAACTATTAAGTTTATGATTTCCATTGTGATTGGATGTGTAGCTCCGAGTTATGGGCGCGTGAAGAATCTTTTCATTTCTCCTAGTTGGAGGTGAAGTAAATTTCATGTTGAGGTATGAGTTTAGACTTAGGAAGACTAAGCAACTGTGTAATGTGTATGGTGGTGGAAGGTATTAGGAAATGTTATATTGAGGGGAAGCATGTGGATTATCTCCTGCGGAGTGTTCTGAAGTGGTGTGATCCTTATGTGTATGTTAGAAGATCTCATGCGTAATTGAAGGGCACGTGTTGAAATTTGAAATTTTGTGTCGCTTAAGAGAGTGGACTTAACTGTTGTTGTGATGAATGCGAGATTTGTAGAAGATTTACAGTACTGGTCGATCTGTGTTTTCACAAACTTATAAAGGATTTGAGTTTAATATCGCTATGGTATTGTGGCACCAATAGAGTAAACGTGTTTTGAGTTGTTAAGTGTGTCTTGATCTATGGCTTTGAGCCAAGTGGGGGAGTCTGCTGTGAGCAATTGATTGCACGGTTAGGTGCTATGTTGGTTCAAGTTTGGGGCGTGCGAGTGAATTAGCTATGGCTAGAGTAAAGGAAAATTTTGACAAAGGTTACATTATGTTTCGTGGGGGAGAGAATCACAGGATGTCATAAGTTGTTGATGGTAAAGAATGCTAGGTGCATACAGCAGGAAGTAGTTTGGTTGCATTGGGATGAGGATTCCATTTTGCGGTATCGAAGTGCCAACAAGGCACGAGTGGTCCTGTTCGTTGGGTCAGGTAAATTGCAGCTTGAATAAGAGTGAATGACTTGCAAGAATAGTTCTAATGTGTTCAAGAGTTTAGATACGTCAATTGAGTGCTCTAAAGTTGCAAATGTGGTTAAAAACTATTGTTTTCGTTGGAAGAGGTCAAGACTTGTAGTATTTCTATGTGAATTATGGGATTCTATGTATTAGTATCAGGAAAGTAAAGGTAACGGATTTTGATTCGCAGGAAGTTCTGCAGAATAAAGTATTTTGGAATGTGGTGTTTCGGGGAATATTTAAGGGAGTATTCAGCAGTTTATGGGTTTCGGACAGTGTGGTTTTATGCTTGGGTCTTGTGTGGTAGTCCTCGGGTTGAGGAATTGTGGTGGTACAGTAAGAAGGAATATCAAGTTGAAGATAAATCAGAAAGAAATTTAGATGGATGGAGTAGTTTGATAGTAGACTGGATTGGTATGGTAAGGATGTGATTAAATCTTTGTGTGTGTTCAAGGTAATGAATTCGTACAGGTATTTCGTAGCAATGCTCTTGGGTTTTGACAGCTTGCTCAGCTTGGTCTAGCTAGAAGGATTCAGTCCTAGCGGTTTAGTTTGTGCAAGTAGAGTTGGGAGTGTTCTTGTTGATTCTACCATGGTTTGAGAAGTGTATTTTCTACGAGTGTGAGAAGGATGGGATGCGTAACGATTTTCTTCTAGATGGCATCAATAGAAGTTCTTGGCTATATGGGTTACAATTCAGTTTTGAAAGTAAGTTCATAATACTCTTGGGCAGAAGATAGCCTCAGATGATTAAGGAAATGGTACTGCTAATTGGAAATGATTTGGCGAAAGCCTATGTTTCAGTAAAATGGCAATGTGACTAAGTTGATGGCACTTCAGTAGTATTGCAGCACCTTCTTGTTAGATCGACTAGTGATATTCTGGTTTGCTTGGTGGCACAAGAAAATTTTTGAGTATCTATCATGGAATGATTGGGTATTAGAGGTGTGGCACATATTCGACGGCGAAATTGGGATTAGGTACGATGATTCATGTACTATATGGAGTTGGAGACTGGGAGTTCTCATGTTCAGGCTATGTTATGGTTGTGGATCGTGCGTATCGGCACTGTTTAGGGACTACCGAGATTTGGAGGCTCGAGTGGATCTCTCTTTGCTTGGTATGTTAGATCTTGGATATGATATTGGGGTTTAGACTAGTTTTCTCAGTGTTGGGTTATTCTGGATTATTGCGCTATGGGCTATGCCGAAAATTCCAAAGGTTGAGTGGCAAGGTGCGTCGAAGTGTGTTCTAGTAGAGTGGTTTCGATTTCGAAGAACCAGCGGACGACTGGGGAGGATTGCTTTTCTTGATCGGGCCTACGTGATGGATGTCGGTGCAGAGGTTTCTACCTTTGATTCAGTTCCGGTGTTGAGGGACTTTTCAGATGCGATCCTTGTGGCCGGGCATATTTTCTTGACTGAAACTTATTTTTTATTATCATGATTTGGGCTGATTGCCATATTTGGGCTTCGAGCCAATTATTTCAACCATTCGGGGATTTTTATCACTATTTTGATCTATTATTTGAACTCAGTCTTGTTGATATTTACTATTCTACAAACTCAGCCGTTTTTATACAGATTTGAAACTCAAATGATATTTCTACATGATATTTGGGCAGAGAACTACTGTTTTACAAATGCCCGAGGGGCTAGTGATGATTTTCGGACTGGGTGAGGCCGAAGGCCATATGTGAGGATATGCTGAGTGATATGAGGAGGATTTCAGGCCTTATGTGTGATGTGAGAAGGCTTTCAAGCGTTATATTGATATAGCGTTTGGGCCGTAAGGGGCCCCTCCGGAGTCTGCATACTCACAGTGAGCGCGGGTACCCATTATGCTGAGTGATTGATATTGACCCCGAGGGGCTGATATGAGTGTTTCTGAGAGTGAGCCCAAGGGGCTGATATGAGTGACTATGAGGTAGCCCGAGGGGCCGGTACTTCTTTGAGGTATTGCCCGAGGGGCGAGGTTATAGGTGCTCATCTTGCATACTTACTTGTCTTTTACTTGTTACACTGTGGTATTTGTGCCCGAGGGGTGGATTTCTTTACATATGGACACTAACTGTTTTGAAATTATTTCGCAACTGTTGAAAAGACTATTTTCAAAGGAGGTTTAAACTGAACCAAGATATTTCTAAATATTTCACAGCTTCATTGTTTTCTCAAAGGATTGTACCCTGCTCCTATACAACATGTTTGTTTCTTTACGTGATTTCTTACTGCTCATTTGTTATTTACCTTTATTACTCACTGAGTTGGAGTACTCACTTTACTCCATGCACCTCATGTGCAGTTGCAGGTAGTTATTCACCTGACACCGGGTATTGGCTGTTTGGAGGCAAAGCTGTAGGAGTTTAGCGAGGTGACTGCCAGCGTTCGCAGTACTATTTTCTTTTCTGTATTATTCATTATTCCTGTTCAGTGTATTTCTACACTTGTAAATGTAATTACATTCTTATAGATGCTCGTGACTTGTGACACCCCGGTTTGGGCTGTGTTGGGTTGTATATCCGTTAATTAATACTATTAAGTCATATATAAGTTGTTTATTTGTGTTTAACTCTTTTTGAAATGATGAGTTGGGTTAGTTGGCTGGCCTCATCTTCATGAGAGGCGCCATCACGACCTGTGCGGGGTTTGGGTCGTGACAAGTTGGTATCAAAGCCTAGGTTACTAGGTCTCATGAGTCATGAGCAGGTTCAGTAGAGTCTCGCGGATCGGTACGGAGACGTCTATATTTATCCTCGAGAGGCTGCAGAACCTTTAGGAAAACTTCACATTCTTGAATTCTTGTCTTGCGTCCTTGATTCAGCTTGAAAAGAAACTCTTGAAATTCCTTCCACGCGTTCGTATGCGCGCATGAGCGCTCAGTATCAGATGTGGCTTGTTGGATTGTGATTCCCTAATCAAGGGGCGAGATGTAATCTCTGTGAGTTTGATGTTGGGCCAGTCTGAAGGACTTGAGGCTGGATCTTTGCCTATGGCTGGAGCATTGAGGTGCTGATTGTGTGAGTAAGTATTTTGAACTTATATGTTCGGCAGTGCCCCTATTAGTGGAAGTGACGGTTGAATAGCCATGTGATGAGTATGTTAGTATTGCGGGATGTATCTATGTAACTTGGAAGTGACGAGGAAGGTCTGCGGGATGATAGATGAACTATTAAGTTTATGATTTCCATTGTGATTGGATGTGTAGCTCCGAGTTATGGGCACATGAAGAATCTTTTCGTGTCTTCTAGTTAGAGGTGAAGTAAATTGCATGTTGAGGTATGAGTTCAGACTCTGGAAGACTAAGCAACTGTGTAATATGTATGGTGGTGGAAGGTATTCGAAAATGTTATATTGAGGCGAAGCAAGTGGGTTATCTCCTGCGGAGTGTTCTGAAGTGGTGTGCTCCTTATGTGTATGTTAGAAGATCTCATGTGTAATTGAAGGGCACGTGTTGAAATTTGAAATTTCGTGTCGCTTAAGAGAGTGGACTTAACTGTTGCGGTGATGAATGCGAGATTTGTAGAAGATTTACAATACTGGATGATCTGTGTTTTCACAAAATTATAAAGGATTTGAGTTTAATATCGCTATGGTATTATGACACCAATAGAGTAAAAGTGTTTTGAGTTGTTGAGTGTGTCTTAATCTACGGCTTCAAGCCAAGTGGGGGAGTCTGCTGTGAGCAGTTGATTGCACGGTTAGGTGCTATGTTGGTTACATTATGCTTTGTGGGGGAGAGAATCACAGGATGTCATAAGTTGTTGATGGTAAAGAATGCTCGATGCATAGAGCAGGAAGTTGTTTGGTTGCATTGGTATGAGGATTCCATTTTGCGGTATCGAAGTGCCAATAAGGCACGAGTGGTCCTGTTCGTTGGGTTAGGTAAATTGCATTTTGAATAAAAGTGAATGACTTTCGAGAATAGTTCTAATGTGTTCAAGAGTTTAGATACGTCAATTGAGTGCTCTAAAGTTGCAAATGTGGTTAAAAACTATTGTTTTCATTTGAAGAGTCGAGACTTGTAGTATTTCTATGTGAATTATGGGATTCTATGTATCAGTATTAGGAAAGTAAAGGTAACGGATTTAGATTCCCAAGAAGTTCTGCAAAGTAAAGTATTTTGTAATGTGGTGTTTCGGGGAATATTTAAGGGAGTATTCAGCAGTTTATGGGTTTCGGACAGTGTGGTTTTATGCTTGGGTCTCGTGTGGTAGGCCTCGGGTTGAGGAATTGTGGTGCTACAGTAAGAAGGAATATCAAGTTGAAGATAAATTAGAAAGAAATTTAGATGGATGGAGTAGTTTGATAGTAGACTGGATCGGTATGGTAAGGATGTGATTAAATCTTTGTGTGTGTTCGAGGTAATGAATTCGTACAGGTATTTCGCAGCAATGCTCTTGGGTTTTGACAGCTTGCTTAGCTTGGTCTAGTTAGAAGGATTCAGTCTTGGCAGTTTAGTTTGTGCAAGTAGTGTTGGGAGAGTTCTTGATGATTCTACCGTGGTTTGAGATGTGTATTTTCTACGAGTGTGAGAAGCATAGGATGCGTAATGATTTTCTTCTAGATGGTATCAATGGAAGTTCTTGGCTATATGGGTTACAATTCAGTTCTGAAAGTAAGTTCATAAAACTCTTAGGCAGAAGGTAGCCTCAGATGATTAAGGAAATGGTACTGCTAATTGGAAATGATTTAGCGAGAGCCTATGTTTCAGTAAAAGGGCAATGTGACTAAGTTGATGGCACTTCGGTAGTATTGCAGCACCTTCTTGCTAGATCGACTAGTGATATTCTGGTTTTCTTGGTGGCACAAGAAAATTTTTAGAGTATCTATCGTGGAATGATTGGGTGTTAGAGGTATGGCATATATTCGACGGCGAAATTGGGATTTGGTACAATGATTCGTGTGTTATATGGAGTTGGAGACTGGGAGTTCTCATGTTCAGGCTATGTTATGGTTGTGGATCGTGCGTATCGGTACTGTTTAGGAACTACCGAGATTTGGAGGCTTGAGTGGATCTCTCTTTGCTTGGTATGTTAGATTTTGGATATGATATTGGGGTTTAGACTGGTTTTCTCAGTGTTGGGTTATTCTGGATTATTGCGCTATGGGCTATGCCGGAAATTCCAAAGAGTGAGTGGCGAGGTGCGACGGAGTGTGTTCTAGTAGAGTGGTTTATGTTTCGAAGAACTAGCGGACGACTGGAGAGGATTGCTTTTCTTGAACGGGCCTTCGTGACGGATGTCAGTGCAGAGTTTTCTACCATTGATTCAGTTCCGGTGTTGAGGGACTTTTCAGATGCGATCCTTGTGGTCGGGCATGTCGCCGGGCGAGGTTATGGATTTCAGTATTGACTGGGTGCCGGGCACCATATCGTATGGCTCCGGCAGGAGTTATAGAGGTGGAAGGAGCAGTTTCAGGTTTCCATGATAAGGAGTTTGTTGGTAAGCCGATGTGGGGGAGTGTTCTATCTTGAGTCGGCTTGGTTGGCTCCGAATGGCATTGTTGAGGGAGGTATTGATTCAACCGTCGTTGAGCTTATCGGTTATCGGGGGAGATCTATGAGTTACCTTTTTGTGTTGCGAGATGTTATGATTTGTTGGTTATAGGCACATATGGTGCAGTTCAATTGGGGTCTCTTAGTGGAATTCAAGTGGGAAGAATAATTGAGCGTTGCTCAGTGAACGTCGTATCGTTTATGTCTTATCGGGTTGCGTGTCATATGTTATTTGTTTCACCGTGGATGTAATGATTTTCTTTGGTAGCAGACATGATTTTGTGCGTGGCTGTCGATTTTGAGCATAGTGACTTAAGGTGTTCCATGTGTAGCAGTGTTTGGATACGATTGCGCATTATAGTGAGGCTACGTGGGGATATGACCTTTCGGGGTAGATTCATGTGTTCTATTTCTATGATGTGAGATGGGTGTCACACCTCCTTTTTTAACACTACTATACCCGCAAGGGCGTAGAGGAGTTTTTTCCAATTTAAGGACAGTCGGAACGGGATTAGTTATTTAAAATTTTCAGAGTCGCCACTTGAGAATATAATGGTGTCCCAAGTCACCGGTTTAATCCCGAACCGAGGAAAGTTTGACTCTGTTACAGTCTGCGAAC